>JAJOOR010024547.1:0-10740 GCA_036250505.1 Solanum acaule | reverse complement strand
GAAAAGAGTGTTACCTTGAGGTAGAAGACGGCTATGACGAAGAAGACCAAGACGAAGGTATTGGAAGTCACCAACAATATTTTCGCAACAATGTCGTCCCTCTCTGCTTACAAGCTGTTGCAAGGAAGAAAGAAATGGGCTTCAAGCTGCTGTTGCAAAGAAAAAGAAAGACAATTGGAATGGGTTTATTTGAATGTTTTTAAAAGTTTAGAAGTTTTAAATATTACACTTTAGTCCCTAATTATCTTAATCACTAATTAAGAAGAGGTTTGACTTGGTCAATTTTTTTTTGTCACCAATTTTAATTTTAAAACTTTTTTGTCACCCACACCTCAACTAGCTCCTAAAACCCCAACAAAGCCCTTTTGCCTCTGCTAGTAGCCTCAACAAACATGGCCACTATTACCGCCAGGTCCCTCCTCCGCTCCGCCACTTCCTCCGGCCGAACAGCCGCCGTTAGACTTTCCGGAGGCTCCAAGCCGAAGGTCTCCTCCTCTCCTTTTCGTATTCCTTCACAGAAACCCCTCGCCGCTCGCATTTTCAGGTCAATTTGCCAGAACCCTTTTTTGTGTGCATTTTCAGCAATTATTTCAGTGTTTATACTTAATCCTCTTACCTATGATATTGATCCAGATTGATTGATTATATGCACATATGTATGAAAATTTAATTTTCTTACCAATTTTTGTATATGATATTGACTCAGGTCGAATTTTTCTTTGTATTTTGTAGGTTACCTGTTGAAATGAGTTGTGTAAGTGTTGAAACGATGTTTCCATATCACACTGCTACGGCTTCAGCATTGCTGAACTCAATGTTATCTGCTACTCCTAGAAGCTATGGTTGGACTCTTGAAGGTAAATTTTTACTTCTTTTTGAATTATTGTACGAATATATTACGAGAATTAGTTTGTTGGATGCACGATTATGCGTATATAATGTTCATCAATGTCCTCCCTATGAAGAATTTACATTTGCTCTAAATTTGTAAAAGATTGTGCTATGTAAACTTTTACTTGTTTGGGTATTAGCTTATATTTGCATTGCATCTTCTCTGTTTATGTACTTTAGCCTTTGAGTGGACTGCATGGGCTGCATTTAGGAGTATGAAATGTTTGTATTTGTTTGAGTGTTGAGTGGTTGATGAATCCCTTTGTTAGGGAGCGTTGTACCCCCAATGTGGGACTTTCCGGCATGAATCCGGATTTAGTTGGGCTCCAATGTGGGTATTGGACACCGGATTGGAAACCAAAAAATAAGATATCAACATATGTTGACATGTTGTTGAGCCTTAAATATGCAATTGATGTTTTTGTTGTGCCTGCCTGATTCTAGATTGATGCAGCAATACATATTTCTTGCAGATTTGTGAATCGTGCAGCTGATATTGATTGTTGATGAGTTAATTCCATAGTAAGCCTCAGGAAAATTAAATCTCACTGTATACCAGACCAAAAGTTGCTTAGCATATAGACTTTTCCTTTCCAGTTGTTGTTGTTAAGATGTAAGCGGCTTTCTAATACTAGGTATTTAATCAGATTGCAATGATGATGTATGATGAATGTCAAATAGTTCAAGTGAAGTTTATGTCCATGATGTCTAAGAGAATAATAGTAGAATACGGAATAAGAACATGGCCTTGACTTGTCGCCTGTGCCTTTTATCCCATTTCGTCGCAATTGGTAGTGTTAGATAAAGCAATATATTACATGATTTTAGTTTCCTGGAATATTTCTGAAAACTTCTAATTATGTCCCTTATGATATGTATATTTAGTCACTTCTAAAAAGATTGTTGTGTCTTTATTTCTTGTATCCATCTAAGATCTTTTAAGTTTTAATTCATAGAGTTGTAGATTCATTAAGTGGCATTGAGATGAAAGATAATCCCCTAAAACTGCAAAAATTTTCTCCTATCCCAATTATTTTCTCGTTTTGCTGGGGAAGGAGGGGAGCGGATTTCATTTGGTATTCTCTTAAGCTTGTATGCTTGTTCTGTTGTTGGACACCCGAAGTTAAAAAGAGAAGTTCTTGTACCAGTTGAAATGCTGGTTTAATCAACTTACAGAGACCATAGAGAGAGGGCCACGACCCACGATAACATAAGATTTCTACTTCTCCCGAGAACTAAAGTTCTGTGTCTGAACCTCCATTAGTAAACTGTGAACCTGATGAAATGGGACCACTACCACCATATGGAACATTATCATCCTTGAACAACATATTATGCATTCTCAGATTGAATGCAGACTTTATGTGATGCATTTGATGTGATTTTTCTGTACTTGTCTGATTAGATTGATCACAAAGTACTTCTTCTTGTAGATTTTGTGAATCATGTGGCTACATGATTGTTAAAGAATTGAGGGTCTGAAGCTTAGCATATATCTTTTGGCCTTTCTCATTGTAGTTCTTGCTGATTAAATCATATGCTTAGATTCATTCTAACACTTGGTATTCAATCAGATTGCAACGATGATTTATGATGAATGTCAGAAGGTTCAAGCGAAGTTTTACCATGCAGTCTATGGACTAAGAGAATGTCTAAACGTAGCGCACGACAGGTGCTCCAAAGAAACATATGTTTTCTCCTGTAACTTTCATTTAATTTTTGTTCTAAATGAATACATTTGTTGTAATTTTGATGCTGACCTGACCCCAACTTCAGTGAATTCTGGATCTTACTTGAGTCTTGTTTAATTACTCCAAGTGTTTATAGAGTTGAACCACTCTTGACCCAACCAAGGACATGTTGTTTTCTTCATTGACAACAAAATTTGCAGGCTCAGCAACTTTAATGAGGATTTTGTCGACAGGTAACCTCGTAGACCCTCTTAATCATGTAATGTTACGATGAATGATAGTGGTTCTGGCTTCATCGAGTCAACTGCATTTTAAGTTGAAAGATGTAACCACAACCCAATGTGTACTGTATTTCTCAACCCTAATATACAACAACGACAACATACTCTGTGTAGTCCAACAAGTGGGGTCTGAGGAGGGTAATGTGTACGATGGACCCTCGGCCCAAGTAATGTACTCAACCCTAAGATTTGTCCAGGAAATCAACACCTTCAAAAATAGGGGCAGCTTGGCTTGGATCCTACTTTCCTTTTTAGCCTATTACAAGAAGGATGTCACTTTCCTTCTTTTTTCGGTAGTTATTTAATTTTAATTTTTTCTCGTTGACATGTTTAAAACTACAAGATTAAAAAAGTGTTCCCTACTTTCTTAAACATGGAAAACGGAAGAATATATAGGGTGGCTTTTCATTATAGGCTAGTCAAGCATTTTCCTCGTTAAGATTATTTTAAGTTTTAATCACTAGATAACAATCATTGTGTGTTGAATTGGTCAAATAAATATTTTCCAGCAGAACCTAACTTTTATTATTATATTCATCCACGTTCTAGTACCACATTTTCCCTCAACTTTCCTTTTTTTTTATTTCCATATACTTTCACTATTTATTGACAATTATATTAAATAATAATAATTATGCATGTTGGGATCAAAACAATGACATGTCCCTAGAACAAGGGGAAAAAACTTTATAGTAAAAGCTACTCTAATATATCTTTTTTAATCAATTTTTTTTATTTGGACAATGTTTCCTACTTTTGCTAACACGTCAATTTCATTGCCTTTTTATTCCTCATCAAGACGTGTTAATTATTCTCTTAAGCTTTGTAAAAAAAATATTCTTGTGTCGAAAGGTTAGAAAATTAAAAGGAAAATAATTATCCTTTTAAATCTCTCTTATTCTTATAAAAAAATTGATGTGACACATCTCTTAAGAAAATTTTATTATAGGTGTATTGTATTTATTAGGGGTAATTAATTAAATCTAAAAAATATAAAGGAATTTTTTTTTATTGTTGATGACATATTTTATGAAATTAATTGAGGTACGTGAACGTTGGTCCGAAACAACAATTATAAAAAAAATATATAACAGAAATAAAGAAATGTAGATTAGCAGCCGCCCACGCTCTTTTTCTTTCCGACAGCCGCCCACACGCAATCTTCTATCTATCGTTTGTGTCTTATACCTATAATATATTCTCTTTATACACCATATCTATACGCAGAGATCTCGAGTTTAATTTTTGATTAGGTGAATAAACTTTCATTCTTCGCCAAACAATTAAGTTCATTATATATTTTATTTTCGTATTAAAGATTATAGTCTAAATTAGAAATTATGTAAATATCCAGAATAAGACGGAAGTAGTTTTGATGAATGGTAAGATGCAAGACATATGAATAGGAAATGTACGAATTCTCAAATATAGATGTGTAAGAGATTGGTTATTAATTGGTTCAAAAGAAAGGTAGATAGACTAAAGAAGTATTAGGGAGAGGTGATTATTAGTCATTGATACGACACAATTTCAGCTTATTGAAGATTTGATTTTAAATAGAAAGTTATGAAAGACATGTATTAGAACAGTAGTTGTATGTTGCCTCGATAATCATCCATATACTAATAGTTATAGTATTGCTCATGTAGTTTCTTGTCATTCAATTTCTATTACTATATATTGTTTTCAGTACTTCAGTTATCGCATTATAATTATTATTTAGTGAACAATTAAAAGTGAATTTTATTACTTTTATATTAATGAAATAAATGGGGACCAATATTTAAATGAAGTCATTCTAGTTTGCTGACTTCAAATAGCTTCCTCTAATATCCATTCTTCTAATTATTCTAAAAATATTAGTAAAATGACAGCTACTCTTTAGAATAACATTTATAGCAAGTAATTGATTTCCAACATTTAAAGTGTCTTTTAAAAAAAGTTTGTGGTCCTTCCCAATTGCTTCACAACTGCAATGGAATTTAAATCAGTGTGTTAGGCCCCAAAAAAAAAAAAAACAGTGTGAATACTTTTTTCTTTTTAATTTTTTTTTTACCTTAAAATTATTTTATTTTCTTTGAAAGCTTAAATGTTGTAAAGTTCCAACTTTCAAAATAGTTTCTCCATTATCAATTGTGGTATTATGATCACCAAGTATTTATTCATTCTTAATCAAAGGTTTTAAATTCGAGTCTCCTTAAATACGATATCGTCTTTGTTAGTAAGCGTTTTACCTCCTAATATGAAACTTTTCATATCCAATATGAATAACGGACATCGAATGAGAAATTAAAAAATAGTAATATTGATGAATAAGTCATATAAATATAATTAGATAGCAAAAAGTAATAATAAAATATAGATATAAATAAATAAAAACGGAGAGATATTATTAATTAATAATAAAAAAATAAAACAATAAAATGACGTAAAATTTGGTGGACGGCAAAATGAAAAGGGGCCCACCCACACAAAAGCGGCAGCCGCGTTTTCTCTTCACTTCTCATGTCCGTCTCCACATGTGGCCCCTTTTCCTGTCTGCTACTCTCAGCAGTGAATCCCTTAGGTACAGAGTCGTTATAATGGTTTAAATATAGAAATTTTGAAAATTGACATGAGGGGTTGTTGAAATAGTAAATGTTTTTTACTTAATTTTTTTTTTTAGGAAGAAAGCAAAGAGGATTTTAAAAAGGTGAAAGACTCAAATATGTCATTGAATTTTCAGAAAAAGGCTTATTTATGTCATCCGTTAAAAGTTTAACTCATCTATGTCATTATCGTTTAAGAAAAGGCTCATTCATGCTATTATTTTTTAACAGTAATTTTGCAAAACCAATTTTTACACGTGGCTAATTATAATTCGGCCACGTCATTAATTGTTTTTATAAAAAAAAATCAAAATTCTGAACAATAATTGACCACGTGTAAAAAATGATTTTACAAAAAGTTGTTAAAAAAAATGGCATGAATGAGCTTTTTCTTAAACGGCAATGACATAGATGAGCCAAACTTTTAAAGGATGACATAAATGAGATTTTTCTGAAAGTTCAGTGACATATTTGAGCTTTTTCCCTTTTAAAAAAGAAAAGTTTAGCTATGTTTTTGGTATAATATATCATTTAATTCGATCTTATTTTATATATGATAATTTGTGTCCTATGTTTATTATGTCACACAGAGGACTCATATTTAAATTTGTCATGTTTAATTTCTCTTTACACACACATGACTAAGTAGGCGTTTGGCCATGCGATACCATATCACGATATGGTGTTGTGAGATGGAATCAGCGTTTGGACATGTGATTTTACGCTGATTCCATCTCATGATTCCATATCATGAGAGGTGATACCATATTCTCCAAAAACCATGATATGGAATTATATGGTGATTTCATATCATGATTTGAGATATTTTAATACAATAATTGATCCATGAGTTTAAATTTTGTTAAAATAACCCCACATTTATATCTACTAACCATTTGTTTCATATGTAAATAAAATTTATAATCACATCATTACTTTTTAAAATTTATTATTCTCACCAATATAAATTTTATTATTACTTTAAATTTGGTGAATATAAATGATAAAGTAGAAATTCATTTGGTGAATATAAATAAAAACGAAGGGAGTAATACTTTTTTGATTTTTCATAATAAAAAAAAACGTATTAATCTTATGACTAAGCATAATATTGATAAAAGACAATTTTTATTGGCGGTGCCGCACTTTCTTAATCTTAGTATTCGCAAAATGTTCGTTCACATGACTGAAGAATATCAAGTCCAATGGATTGAGGACTTGGGAAAAATTTGATCAATTAGTTATTAATATTTAGTCAAGTGGACTAGTTATAATTTTTTTGATTAAATTTTATTAGAAGTGTTTTTGACTCAAACTTGTGGTAACTTTTTAAAATTTCGTTATTCTATAATATTTAACTATTGATTTTTCTTGTAAATAGTTAGAAGTCAGTGATGTTTGTTAATTTTTATCTTAGTGTATTTAACTTCTAAGTTAATATTTACTCACTAATGTATGTTTTTTTCCTACTTTATAGGTTATTTGTAAGAGTAGTTGAGAGATATGAGCATATCAAGTACAATTTATGTTCAATTTTTTTTTATTAAATTAAAGTTAGATGAAACAATTACTTAAGTGGAGAACAAATAACTTTGTAATAATTTATTATGCGATTGTATAATTTTTTGTTTATTTGATAAGATTGAATAAACAATTGGGGCTATTTTAATAGTTTTACAACTTATGAGATTTTTATGTTTATGAGAAAATATACAACACAAAAATTTCATATCGCATGTCCAAACAAACCTTCAATTTCATCTCATGATTCCATATCATGATACCATATCATGATTCCATATCATGATACCATATCGCATGGTCAAACGGGCCCTTAATTTCTATAAATTGGCAATGCCCTAGTATTTGGACAACAAAAATCTTGTCCCATCACCTTCTTCCCACTAGTTAATTTGTCTCACTTATTGTCCTTTCTCAATTCATTGACCCTAAATTCATTATCCAAAATCTTTTTGTTTGGTTAGTGTATAAAAGGGACTAAATACTCAATCACATTTGTTACACACATTCCTCTACCTTTTTCTTGATTTTATTCTCAAATTCTATTGCACATATTCATACATATAGTCCTCTATCATGTCTACATTTAGCAACAAAATGGAACTTGTACTCATGTTACTATGTATGTTGATTGTTACGTCGATGATCCTAGGATGTTGTCACGAGGCAGTAGAAAGGCCAATTATTAGGCCTCATCGTCTAAGTTTACGCGAATTTGGTTACGATGAATCAACAATTGAGTATTACAAAAGAAGGGCAATGTTGTTAGATGTAGGAACCATGAGGGTGGCTCCAGAAGGACCAGATGCTCAACATCATTCGCAATCACCAACAATGTCATAAGATACAAGGGTGAATGAAATTGTGTGTGTATCTAAATTGATTAAGACATATGTTGTATGTGTGTATTTTGATTGCAACTACGAGTGGAATTTAATCTGTTATAGCAAGTTATCGCCCTATTTTTCAGGTTACAATATGTTGTTAAGTTGATATGTATATGGCAGGATTGTGCCTGCTTTTCCCCTCTCATGTTGGCTTGTTGATCCATGCAATAAAAGTAAGTTCAAGAAACTTGATTTTTATGGATTTCACAGAAATTAAAGCATACATTTAAAAGGATTTTGCACTAAAAAAGAAAATTAAATTACCTTAATATGTTATAAGGATTTATACATAATTATAATTTTATCCAATTTAAAAATATATATTATAAAGATAATTAAATAATTATTTGAGAAAATTAGTAAAAAGCATAACTTGAATTTTACAGAACTTATGCTGATAGAGAGACAAAACTTCAATTTCAGAACTCACAAGTTAATTATGTCATAAAAAGACATAACTTTATTCCTACAGAACTTAAGTCGAATAAGATAAAAATTCTCTAAACTTGACGAAATTCGATCATAGAAATACTACACAACTTAAGGTGCATAACTTAACTTTTACAAAACTTAAGTGGAGCAAGGTAAAAAAAATTTTAAAGTTATGTCTAGTGATCCATTGCTCGTCAAGCCAGGTTAAAGGACATAATTCCTACTATCCATTGCTCTAGGCCTGTATTATCTATCATGGGCTTAGGTGACAAATGTTAATTTGGGCCCTGTTGGGCTTCTAGGCCTGTATTTTCTATCATGGGCTTTGGTGACAATTGTTGATTTGGGCCCTGTTGGACTTCTAGGCCTGTATGATATCATGGGCTTTGGTGACAACTGTTGATTTGGGCTCTGTTGGGCTTCTAGGCCTGTATTATCTATCATGGGCCGGTGATATCCCTGTCTCTGGTCCAAAAGTAAAGTTTGAAGGGGGTAAAATATAGGAAATTTTTTACATTTTATCTCAAAAGCAGAGAAGTTGCTTTTAATAGACCCTTGACTCGAGGGGAAAAATAGCCCAAAACATTTTACACCTATCTTAAAAGTAAAGAGGTTACTTCTGATAGACCCTCGACTCGAGGGAAAATAACCAAAACAAAATAATATGATAGTCAGAAGTACAAGACAACAAATAATAGTAACAGGCTATAGCCCAAAACATTTTACATTTATCTCAAAAGCAGAGAAGATACTTCTGATAAACCCTCAACTCAAGGGAAAAATTTGTCCAAAACAGACTAATATGATAGTCAAAGTACAAGCCAACATATTTCGAAAGATTAAAAACTAAAACTAAGCTATCAGTATGACGGCTAACACGGCAACACATTGCTATCTACTAACCAACCTTCTATCTTAATTTATGTCCTCCATAACCTCCGATTTAAAGTCATATTTTCGGTAAGCTAGAACTGCTTCATATTCTACCTAATCACTTAATCCCAAAACTTCTTCATAAAAATAAGGATAAGGGTTTGAAAAATACCTCAACTTTGGCCGAATTTGTTGTTACGATACCAAACTTTCATGAGGAACTATTACCCCTCTAGACAATTTAATATCGTATTTTAAACGTATATATGTGCTCACGTGGACATAAAAAATATTGCATAATTATAAATAGTAATATGTCCAAGTGGCACATATATACCTTTAAAATACACTATTAAATAGTTTAGGGGGTAAAAAATACAATATTAAATAGTCTAGGGGGTAATAGGTCCTCATGAAAGTTTGGTATCGTAACAACAAATTCGGTCAAAATTGAGATATTTTTCAGATCCTTTTCCCTAAAAAATAATACGTATATATATTATTATTTTTAATGCATCGCACCAGACAACACGAGTAGACATACCAAGTTTATAGTTAAAAGAAAAGTAGGTGAGTAGAGTTCGGATCAAGGACACTTTCTCTTAATTGCTTTTCCTCTTTTTCCCCGAAAAAAATAAAATCTCCAATCTCACTCCCCAAATTCACAAAATCCTCAAAATTTAGTTTTCTTATTTTCTCAATAGATCCTTCAACTTTTCATAATTTTTGTTTTTGTCTCTCTATTCGGAAAAACCCTAGTTCCCTACGTCTTCCATTTTCCCTGAAAATATCGATTCCGATCCAGCTAAGGTTTCCAGTTTTTCCTTTCAAATTCATGGGGTTTTAGGGTTTTAGGAGGAAAGTTTCAATTTTTCGGCTTTTCCAATCCCAGTTGTTGTGTTTTGTGTTTCGTGTTTCTCTTGTTTTAGGGTTAGGGTTTAGATTCTTCATCCCTTTTGGTTGTTGTTGGGTTGTGATTACATGTATGGATTCAGATGCAAACGATTTGAATTCAAGAAATAGGTTGCGTTGGGGCGATAATTACAAAGTTTATACCCGGAAGCGCCGTAGAACCCTAGAGAATACTAGTACTGACGTTGCTCCGGCCGCCACAGCCACCGTTAGCTCTACCGCAGCTGCACCGGAGGTTACCTCGAACAGCGGGAGGGATACGAACGAGAATGATGAGGTGCCGGAGCCGTCTTTGCAAACCCAATTTCGGGATTGTTCGACTCTTAAAGGTGGGACAGGGGGTGAGCAAGTAGCTGTGAGTAATGGTGGGGAAGTGCGGGAATTGACGGAAGATTCATGTGGTAGAGATGAACCTAGAGATGGTGGTGCTGGACTACTGGTGGAGCATAAAGATGGGGAATCGGCTGAGGGTTCATGTGGTAGAGATGTACCTGAAGTTGGCCGTGGCATTGGCACTGGTGCAGCGGTGGTGGTGTCTAGTGGTGGAGAAGTCCCAGAAGGCAGCAGCGGAAGTCAGCCAGCAATGCAGAATCATAGAAATGAACCACAAAGTGACAATCTTGAAATGGAGAATGGGTATGGTAAGCCGGTTATTTCAAGAATT
>JAJOOR010024546.1:0-13669 GCA_036250505.1 Solanum acaule | reverse complement strand
TTGGTTGATGCAGGTATGAGAGAGCTTTGGGCCACTGGCTGGCTACATGATCGTATTCGAGTTGTTGTGTCTAGTTTCTCTGTTAAGGTTCTGCAGCTTCCTTGGACATGGGGAATGAAGTATTTCTGGGACACACTGTTAGATGCAGATCTCGAGAGTGATGCTCTTGGTTGGCAATTTATTACCGGTACCCTACCTGATGGTTGTGAGTTCCTTGGAATTGATAATCCACAGGTATTTCCTTATAATCGTAGCATTTTGTTGTAGTTACTGTCCTTTTTTCAGACTGCTTTGTCATGCTCTCTATAGTATTTTGCCATGTCTTCTCCACTTCGTTATTACCTTTTTGATCTGCTTTGAATTGCTTTTTCTTTAGCTGAGAGTTTGTTGGAAATAACCTCTCTACCTCCTAAGATAGAGATAAGGTCTGCATACACTCTACCCTTCCCAACCCCACTCGTGGGATTACATTGAGTATGTTGTTGCTTTTGGGAAGGATATTTTCTTTAGTTAGACACTTGCAACAATTGCAGCTCTTTCTTTTTCAATTTCTATATAGTAGAATTACTGACCGACCGATTTAAGACATTTTGTTGATGCCCGCTCACATGCGAGCCTGATTCTTTTTCATGTGTTGAACACAAAATGTTTTTCTTATAATGGGTGGTTGAGACTCGAACCTAGGACATGTTTCTGCTCTGATACCATGTTGAAGCGTGTGACAGTCTCATCTTAAGTTTAAGTTGTTAGATAAAGCATACCTTTTGTTTACTTAATTATGTTTTCAACACGTTCATCCTGTCATGGATAACTTTAATTGCTCTTGATTGTTTATTGTCTTAACTGTAGTTTGAGGGATACAAGTTTGATCCAAATGGGGAATACGTTCGACGATGGCTTCCTGAACTTGTTAGGCTGCCCACTGAATGGATACACCACCCATGGGATGCACCAGAATCTGTACTTCAAGCTGCTGGCATTGAGCTTGGTTCCAATTATCCTTCTCCCATCGTTGAAATCGTTGCAGCAAAAGAACGACTAGACGAAGCATTGTCGCAAATGTGGCAGCTTGAAGCAGCTGCAAGATCTGCTATTGAGAATGGAATGGAGGAAGGACATGGAGACTCCACTGATGAGTTTGTTCCAATAGCTTTTCCTCAGGCTATGCACATGGAAATGGAAGCTAATAATGTACCGGTCAGGAACAATAATCCTACAATTACTGCTCTACGACGTTATGAAGATCAGATTGTTCCTAGCATGTCATCTTCCTTTTTTAGGAATGATGATGAAGAAACCTCTGTTGATATTAGAAATTCAGTTGTGGATAGTAGAGCAGAAGTTCCAATAATATCGATGTAATGCAAGAACTATGGAATATGTACACTTGACCAAGGCATTGTGGTAAATAGCAGCAACTCCGAAGATCAACATGAGTATCACATTTATATACAGATACGATGCCTCTACCTCTCTGTACCAGACATTAGGTTGAAACGATGCGTAGTAGTTATGACTTTAGTTCCAGAGGATGTCGAAGCTTCATGGAACTTTCTTAACCTGTGTGTGATTTATGCACTTGCTACATGTGTATCGTTGTGGCCAGCATTTGGAGAGTTTGATTTCTCAGATGATCACTTGACTAATTGTTATCATCTCAGAAAGTCACTTTCTTTGTTGAAAGTTTTGGAATCAAGAAGAAAGGTGACTTTCGAGATAATAACTATTAGTCAAGTGACTATCTGAGAAATCAACCGAGCATTTGGATTACGAATAATCACACTTAGCATGGGATCAATCTGTACCTGCTGCTTTCTCTCATATATAGTCTGGCATTATCAGCTGTAAATTTGTGTATAACCTCTAATTGGATGAGGTGATATGTCCATTTTCCTGCACTTCTTACCCGTAAGTACTGGTGTGTTTCCGTTGTATAGAATAGATGTACTCTTTAAAGTCAATGTGTTGAAAGGGATTGAAGTCTCGTTGAGATATAATATAATTAAGTAATAAAAAATGCAAGCATTCTTATAGCATGAATACTCACATTTTGACATTCATGTATTTTCACCAAGTACTTTTAGGTGTTACATAATCTCCTACGTACTTGTTGGTATACATCTTATGCTTCAGATTTTCGTATTCTGCTTTGGTTGCCGGAGAAGGCTATATATCCCAGTTGCTGTCATGGCTCCAAGAATCGGGGCAATAACGAAGACCCATTGGTTCTTATAGACACCTGAGACTATTGCAGGGCCTAAACTTCTTGCTGGATTCATAGAAGCTCCAGTGATTGGCCTGCAGATATGAAATATTGTAAGTAACAAACTTGTCTGTACAAAATGTTATACTCTACATTGTTAGAAATTCCAAATCGGAATATCACACATAGATTAATCAAAGAGAGATTCAACAACGAAAAGAAAGATCAATTCGTTGGGATCTTTCCTTTCTTCAACAGAACGAAAAGAGATAGAATCAAGTATGGAAGCAGGATAAGTCATAAGTTACTCATCCTATACTTTTCATTGTCAAGAATTTACGTTGCTCAGACTCTTCAAAAATAGGTTGTCTGTCAGATCCTTCAAAAGCTACGCAGCTTTGGAGGATCCGACACGGGTGCAACAACATTACAAATACATCTGGAGATATGATTTTACCCTGCAATGAGGACTTCAAACACTAATGTAACTCCAATTGCAACTCCAGCTACCTCTTTGGTCTGCATTTGAAGATAGTAAACTGATTAGGAGGACATTCTAGTTGATTAAATAAATGAAATATTCGCGAAAAACGTACCGCTCGATCATCAGTAGCAGCTCCACAGATCACAAACATCAAAATGAGAGTCATTAAGAACTCCCAAAATATAGCTTCAAAATCAGTGACTGGACTTTTGTACTGAGTTAACATTGGTAGTATGTCACCTTGGTGATTAAATAACACTCTCAATGTAAGACTTGCAAGTGTAGAGCCCAATAATTGAGGTAGTACATATATAGGCACCTGCAAGAATCAGGGGTGGATGTAGGCTTTAAGTTACTAGTTCGACAGAATTCAATAGCTTTGGCTCAAACCTTGTATATGTGTTAATAAATCTCCTAAATATTAGAACCTGGTACTTGCATTTGAGGTCACTATCCTACCATTCAAAACTCATAAAGTTCAAATCTTGAATCTGTGTCCAATCCATATGCATATAACTGTTGATACATTCTACGTATCTTTAGTTTAAGACCACAAAATTTGGAAGTCTTTCTTTACTTTTTAAAGTTTTTGTCAAGTCAAAACCAGACAAACAAATTGAAACGGAGGGACTATCACAGTACTAAGTGTGAACTATTATCATCAAAAAGTAGATGGTGTAATCGTACTAATTTAAAATTCTAGATCCGTCTATCACTTGCACGACTAGTAGTGCACAGTGCACACATTGGATTCATACTGTAGGTGCAAAATCAAGAATTCATTGATGTTTGATAAGTTCTTACTTGCATTAATGGTAGTTTTCGAGCTGCAGCAAAGGCAATGGTGACCGCGGGGTTGAAATGGGCGCCAGAAACATGACCAAGAGTGTATATTAATGCCATCAATGATAAACCCCATGCCAATGCTATCCCAACAATAGTGAGTGTCCTTTCTCTATCAACCAGAGCTGATCCACAACCCACAAATATGAAAATATAGGTTCCCAACAGCTCAGCTATAATCTGCATAATTGCGCGATTAAACATGAAATGAAACAAATTGTTAATAGCAAACAATATAACAAGAGCTTGTAGGCAGAGGCGTATACAGAATCTAGAGTCAATGAGTTTAGAATGAGTATACTTTATAATTATATCTAAATGTTCCAATTTATGCATTCCCACCAGCTCTGCTATAATCTACTTAATTTGGCGACTAAAAATGAATCTAACAGGAGCTTGTAGGCAGAGCCCAGAGGCAAATACGTAATTTAGAGTCAATAAGTTCAAAACGAATGTGCTTTATAATTATACATATATGTTTCAATTTATACGTTCCTACAAACTCTGCCTATTAGTTCACCGTGACCAACATAACATGAACTTGTAGGCAGAGGAGAGTTAGTGAGTTCAAAATGAATGTACTTTATAATTATACATAAATGTTTCAATTTATACGTTCCTGCAAACTCGACCTATTAGTACACCGTGACCAATAACATGAGCTACTAGATAGAGGCAAATACGAAATCTAGAGTCAGTAAGTTCAAAATGAATGTACTTTATAATTATACGTAGCTACCTTTTGGAAAGTAGATAGGAAAGGACTCTGAACAGTTCCATGCTTTCCTTCTTCCATGCTTGTAAAATCAGCAACAATTCCATTTTTAGATGAAGTTGTAGAGATTATAGAAGTTATGCTGGCCATTTATTTCAAGTTCAAGGGTAGCTTATTAGTTATTACCATTACTCTTGGTTCTTTATAGTATGTGGAATTTGACTAGGCACAAAGATATTATCCCTAGATATAATTCTTGATGTGAGAGAGAGTTTATTAAACAAGAATATAGTCGGGGCGGAGCTAGAAGTCCAAGTACGGATTCGGTGTTACACTTAGTAACTTTTGCTCAAATATAAATTATAATAGTGTATTTGTATTAAGAAGTTTATTAAATTTTGAGTTTAGATCTCAGTTATTAACACTTGAAATCATCGTTATAAAATCAAAACTCATAAAGTTAAAATTCTGACTTCGCCTCCGAAGATAGTGAAGTGTAAAGATGAACTTAAATACTTTTGAGAACAATTCTTAAGGTTTTAAAATATTGTGTGCCGAATTTTAATGATGCTACATTTTATTCTTATAAGGACAAATATTTATTGTTGAGACAAAATCCTAGTAGTTCTATTGGTTATTCCAAGCCGGCACTTGTTGGAAGATAAGAAAATTGCAGGCAGCTAAAAGCCGGAATATTTAGAAAGTGATAAATAAGTACCTATTCAGAAGAAAGACCACTAGAGATTCTTATAATATGTGGAAGTATCGACATTTTATCATAGAGTCGTTCGGTTTGAATACAACATGAAGAACATAAGTCAGATGTCGATCTCAAAATTTCATTTTATTAGTAAAACAGAATAATGTTTTGATGTTATTTTGTAAAGAAATGCTAAAAAAAGTTTAGTGGGGTGAGAGAGTCTCGAACTCTCGACCTCAGGATTACTCAGAAGCTATGAGACCTACGCGCTAGCCAACTGCGCCACCACTCCTTTGATGCTTTCATGTCTGCTAGTTATATTTATATACAAACCATAAAGGGTCATTTGATAGTTAAGTAAAGTTACACAGGTATTAATAATACATGAATTAGTTATGAAAAAGTATGTATAATTCAATGGAGTGATTAGTTATTCATGTATTAGTAATTTCATCTTCTATCCTACGTAAAATTATACAGAGAATCTCTTATAACTTATACATGTATTAGTTATATACATGTTTTTAAATTACAAATCAAACACCGTATTAATTTTACACATAGTCCTAACCAGTTACCAAATATGATATATTACTCATACAAAATCTAATATATATATAATATTTCTCCTAACCAGCTAACAAACAACCCCTGAATTATTTTTGCTAAATGAAACAACCAACTTTTTGTATAATTAATGTTATGAATGGACCTGAACCAATGTTAACAAATGGGCCAGTGGAAATATTGCATAGGAGTCTGGTAGAATAATTTGGGTTATGCAGTGTAGGTTATTATAATTTTTATCAGAATAGTAATTAAGGCTTATCAAAGGGATTTATTTATAATAAGTGATCTGGTTGTATAAATAATGGTTACACCTTTAATGTGTAGAATTTAAATTCATATTAAAAATGAGCAAATGTAATTTAACATGTTTAAATCACCTCGCTCGAAATCATGTCTCATTCCACTGTAAAAGTCATCGCAAATGATGGAAGGAAAAAAATCGTGTGACTAAATTAAAACAATGATAACTTGAAGAAATATCGTGTGAATAAATTAAAACAATATGCTAAACATATTAATTTCACATCTGAACCCAAATAGATTTTGGACCTAACTGGGTTGAGTTCAACACTTTTCTTTTTTAATTCAAAGTGAAACACGTTTTTATAACTTAAAATCAAGTCATAGAGTTCAGATATACTGTTATTTTTTAATTTATTTTTTCAACAAATGTCATTTTCTTTTATGTTGGTACAAACTCACTTTAGGATCATCAATTGTCGCAATGCGGTGGATGAGAGTACTGTTTGTCTTTTAATTAGAGTTTCTAGTTCTGAGTATGAAAAATCTTTGAAGGGAAGCGCTATTTTTGAATGAGTCCTACCTGTTGGCACAAATTCAAATTAATCAGATTTCAATACGGATATCAGACACTAGATGGAATCATCGAAACTAAAGAAGAAATCACTTTAAATAGTTTCGGTCTCATTTGAATTTGAAAAAAAGAAAGAGGTAGTAATACTTTTTTATGTTTTGTTTCAAAATCACATGGAAAATGTACATAGTTTTATACTCTTTTGATATGAAATGAAGAGATCAGTTTTCCCAATAGTTCATCTCTGAATGTGTGATCATTGAGCATAGCAATGTTAGCAAGGAGCTCGTAAGTGGAATCCTGTTTCGTTCAAATGCGGCCTTGGTATGGTCCGATCGGAAGGAACGATTTGATAAGGTGAACATGTCCAGAGTTTTTCATCTTCACAAAGCCATCGTCACACTCACTCAAGGTACTTCCCCTATTTCTGTATATTACTCGAGATTAAAAGACCTATGGGATGAGTTTGAATCGATAGTGCCTTCTTCTTCCTGTGAATGTACAAAATCAAATGAATATGTGGATAGTATGGGTAGGCAACAATTGCTGCAATTCCTCGTGGGATTAAATGATAGTTATGGTCAGGCTAAAAGCCAGATCCTTATGATGAATCCACCACCTAGTGTGAATCAGTGCTACGCTATGATTGTGCAAGATGAGAGTCAAAGAGCATTGAGTGGTGATTGTTATGGAAGAGGGGAAAGCATTGATCCCACTGCCTCACTCACTAGTAGATCTGGTGGTTACACCTTTGGAGGACCAGGTTCCAGAGGTAGGGGAGGAAGAGGTCATGGACAGGTTCAACGACGTGGTCCTTATTGCAATCATTGTGATATGAAAGGACACACTAGGGACGATTGTAACAATCTGAAACATTGCACTCACTGTAATATGCAAGGTCACACCAAGGAAATTTGTTTTCAGTTGGTTGGTTATCCTTCAAATTGGAAAGGGAAGAAAAGGGTTAACATGGCACAAGCATCACATAGACTTCAAAACGAAGGTATGAGAGATAATTTTTATCATACTCCACAGATGCAAGCATTGCAGAGGCCTGGAGGTGCAAGTAGTGGAGATGGCCATGTTCCCCACTTCACACCAAATCAGTACAACCAAATATTGCAGATGCTAAATAAATCCAACACAAATGAGTCTAGTGCAAATATGACATGTATATTTGCAGGTACTTCCTCTTGTAATGATGTTGTTAGATGTTGTTTCAATTAGATAGTAGATAGTGGGTCACCCAATCATATGGTTAGTTTTAAAACACTATTGAATCGTGGTTCAACAGTGAATCCAGGAAAAGTTCAAATAGCTACAGGTGACTCAGCAACTATTACACACTCAGGAAGTTCTCAACTAACAGGAGGTGAAGTTATTGAGGATGTACTTTGTGTGCCAGAATTTAAATTCAAGCTCTTATCAATGTCTAAGTTAACTAGGGAGTTGAATTGTTGTGTTGTATTTTTCCTTATTTCTTTATCCTTCAGGATCTCTTCACTGGGAAAGTGAGGGAGATTGGTAAAGAGGAAGATGGATTATATCTGCTGAGGCCTCGAAATCCAGTTCAAACACAACAAGGAGCAAGTTCGTTAGTAGTAACAAAAGGATGTGAGAATGATGTCACTTGGCATAAGAGATTAGGGCATGTGCCTATGAATGTGATTAGAAAAATTAGTATGCTTAAGCTCAATAAGAGTCCAACTATGACTCATTGTGATGTATGTCCACTAGCTAGACAAATCAGATTGTCTTTTCGATCATGCAGTAGTAGGATTTGGTTCATTTGGATGTATGGGGACCTTATAAAGCAACCATATATAATAACATGAAGTTTTTCCTTACATTGGTTGATGATCATTCGAGATGGACTTGGGTATTCTTACTACATCTTAAGTCAGATGTTTCCATAGTGCTAAACAGTTTATCCTAATGATTAGAACACAGTTTAATTTGCAAATTAAAATGGTTAGATCAGATAATGGAGGAGAGTTCTTTAACTCTCAATGTGATGAATTATTCAAGAGTCATGGGATTATACATCAAAGTTCATGTCCATACACTCCTCAGCAGAATGGTGTGGTAAAAAGGAAGCATAGGCACATCCTTGAAACAACTAGAGCAATCAGGTTCTAGGGACACTTACCTATCAAATTTTGGGGAAAGTGCATATTAGCAGTTGTACACATCATAAATAGAATTCTTCTATCTGTATTACAAAATGTTTCTTCTTTTGAAGTAATGTTTGGGAAATAACTTGATTTATCTTATATGAGGATCATATAGTGTTTATGCCATGCCACTATTCCACATAAGGTAGACAAATTTGGTCCGAGGTCTACAAGACTGTTTTGATAGGATATGGAACAACATAGAAAGGATATAGGCTATATGATCTTGAACATAAAACATTCTTTATCAGTAGGGATGTGATCTTTGTTGAAACAATTTTTCCTTTTCAAACTCACCCCAGAGATGCTTTGCAGAATAGTGTTATCATGCCATCAAACTTTATGGATGATGAAACAGATATGTTGCTTGATTCTCTAATTGTAGAGAATAGGAGTGAAGTTGTTGCGGTTACATCAAATGTACCAGAGATTGACACATCACACCAAGTGGTTCATCTTGGAGACAAAACACATGTACCTGTTCCTGAAGACACACCACAGTAGGTACAAAGAAGATCAACCAGAACCAACAAGGCTCCAATTTGGCAAAAGGATTTTGTGACCTCAAAGAATTCCAATCAGTCCAATTGTCTTTTCTATTGTAGACAGTGTTGATTACAATTGCCTTTCAAAGTCATATCAATGTTGCATTGCCAATTCTTCAATGGAAACTGAACCAAGTACATACCACTAGGCTAAGAATGATGATAGATGGGTTCAAGCCATGAAGGAGGAGATCAAGGCCTTGGAAGAGAACAAGACTTGGAAACTAGTTGCATTGCCTCCTGGAAAAAGGGCCATTGAATGTAAATGGGTGTATAAAATCAAGTACAAAGCTGATGGACAGATTGAAAGGTTTAAGGCTAGGTTGGTGGCCAAGGGTTACAACCAGAAAGAGGGACTGGATTATCAGGAGACTTTTTCTCCTGTTGTTAAAATGGTCACAGTGAGGACAGTCCTATCTATTGCTGCATCAAAGGGTTGGAACTTTCAGCAAATGGATATTTACAATGCTTTTTTGGAAGGAGATCTGATGGAAGAGGTGTACATGCAACTACCTCAGGGATTTCAACATAATAAAGAGGAAGAAGGTCTGGTCTGTAAATTAGTTAAGTCACTTTATGGACTAAAACAGGCCTCTCGACAGTGGAATGTTAAATTGATCAATGTTTTACTTGCAGCAGGGTTTCAACAGAGTCATCTCGATTATTCTCTTATGACTAAGAAAGTTGGTGATGATATTGTAGTGATACTTATCTATGTAGATGATTTACTTGTGACAGGAAGCAACAATCAGTTAATTGAATAGGCAAATTAGGCTTGAAGGCTAATTTTAAAATCAAAGACCTGGGAGATCTTAGATTTTTTCTAGGCATTGAATTTGCTAGAAGCTTGAAAGGTTTATTGATGCACCAGAGGAAATATGCTTTAGAGCTGATTTCAGATTTAGGCCTAGGAAGTTCCAAGCCCATGGCTACACCAGTGTAGTTGAATCAGAAACTGACCACACCTAAGCCTGATGAGTTGGTGGGAGATAATTCTGATCCACTTTTATTGGATGCTAGTGAGTATCAAAGATTGATCGGGAGGTTGTTGTATCTTACACTCACTAGGCCTGATATATCCTATGCAGTTCAAAAATTTGAGCCAATTTATGCAGGCTCCTAAACACTCACACATGAATGCTGCCATTAGAATAGTACGTCAAGCAGTCATCGGGGAATGGAGTACTCTTGGCAGTGAAGTCACATGATTCTCTTCAAGGATATTGTGATGCAGAGTGGGGGACTTCTGTCAGTACTAGGAAGTCAATTACTGGTTATCTGATCAAGTATGAAGATTCTCCAATCTCATGGAAATCCAAGAAACAATCTACTATTTCCAGAAGCTCAGCCGAGGCAGAGTATCGTAGTCTTGCATCTACTGTAGCAGAGGTCACCTGGATCATAGGTTTATTCAAAACATTGGACATCCCTTTGTCCTTACCTATTTCTTTGCACTGTGACAGCAAGGCAGCCATTCAAATTGCAGCTAATCAGATATTTCATGAAAGAACGAAGCACATCGATAATGATTGTTATTTCATTCGAGAGAAAGTTCTACATGGTCTAGTAAACATCCAGTACTTATGTTCCTCTGAGCAACCTGCTGATGTTCTCACCAAAGGTCTTGGCAGGCTTCAACATTCTCATATTGTATCCAAGCTAGGAATGAAGAACATCTTCATATCACCTAGCTTGAAGGGGGCTATTAGAGAATATAATAAGGAGGTTGCAAACAGTTGAGTTGGAACAGACTAATGGAACAAGTCAGCTGTGTGGTCACCGTTAGTCAGTTAATTTGGCTTTAGATTTAACTTGAAAGTTAGTTAGAAGGTTGTTAGCAGTAGAAGATATTTTCCATTGTAATTAGGTCGGTTAGTGTGTGTATATATTACATGTATTCATTAGCTTAGTGCAGTTTTGTAAGTCTTGATTGTAGAGTTGTGTACAGAGTTTTATACTCTTTTGATATGAAATGAAGAGATTAGTTTTCCCAATAGTTCATCTCTGAATGTGTGATCATTGAGCAGTTTAACAGAAAATTCAGATTTAATAAAATTTATTTTCAGTTTTTTCTTAGTCAATTGCCATTAGCAAAATAGTTTTTCCCCGTTTTACATAAGACCTATAAAGTTTAAAGTTTATTTAAAGAATGCTTCAGCTGATTCTCGTTAAAAACTTAAAAATATGCTCGTGGCATATCGATATCTCCAACTAAAATAATATTTTACAAATTCGTTCATAATTTAAGATAATGATCATAAATAGTTTATCTGGCTTTTATTTTACTGCATCAAAATTACTAAGTTGCTTAACAAAAATATATGTTATAATATAACTTGTTTCTACTCATTAATGGCGAAGTCAGAAATTTTGTTAAAAACATTCAAGATTCAATATATACATATATATGAAAAATAATTTTTAACCTATACATTTCATACAATTTTCTCTATATATAGTATAGTTTTTCGACAAAGAATGTCCAACTGGCCACCTAAGCTATATGTGTCATTGAATCATTGATATAAGATTTAAGGAGGTTTATCATCTTGTTCAAAATATATATTAAAAAAAAGTATTGTTTTTCAAACTCAAAAAGTTAACAGGGTGAAATAAGATTTACTCTTTATTTTATTGCATCAAAATTACTTAATTATTTTCTATAATAATAAAAAAATTACTCTATTTTGCCTAAGTATCAAAGAAAGTCATATAATTTTGCAAAAGTATTTCAGAAAATCGCTTATGCAACTTTTTTTTTTGAATCATCAATAGGTCATTCAATTTTGTTTAAGCATTATACAAGATGAATATCGTGTTTTCTAATGATTTTATGTGATACTTGGGTAAAATTTAGTGGCTAAAATTGTCGGATAAAAAATATATTTTAAAAATAAATATATGAAAGTAATTAATTATTTTAATCATAGTTAAAGACTTATTTTTAATTTATTAAATCTTGAATCAATGATTTAAATTTATGACATATATCTCTCGTTCAAATAAAAACTTGGAAAAAATGAAGAGAATGAAAACTGAGAAGAGCCAAATTCATTTAGCATGGAAGGATGCGTTAAGAGTATTTTTATCTCTCTTTAGACATTAAAACAGTAATTCGTTCATCACATTATCGACATGGTATAAATTAACATTTTTTGTTCGTTTTTCAAAAATATATTCCACAAGTGACCAGGGCCGTAACTATATAGTCTTTAGGGTGTCCAATTTGACACCTTTCGTTGAAAAATTATATTGTATATACAAGTAAAATAATATACAAAGTAGTTAAATAACGTAATCTGGACACCCTTAACACAACAAGGTGTTGTAACCTAGTGGTTTAAGGTATCTTGATAGAGCCAAACCTTTAAGCGTTTGTGAGCTCAAATCTCGCTAGTAGTAGCTTCAAGCCTCTTTTTTTCTTTTTTTTAATGTTAAAATTTCTAGTGCACTCATTCATCCAAAAGAAAAAATGTACTCGTGTACAATTTTTGAACACACTTCGTAAAATTTCTGACTGCATCACACACAAAACAGTTTGAATACTACTCCCTCCGTCTCATTTTATATGAGGTACTTTGACTCGGCACGAAGTTTAAGAAAGAATGGAAGACTTTTAAAACTTGTGGTCCAAAATGAATGATAGAAATTTGTGTGGCTGTAAATCATTTCATTAAGGGTAAAATATATATTTTATAGTTAGATTGTTACTTTATATAGAAATATGTCATTCTTTTTTGAACTAACTAAATAAGAAAGTGAGTCATATAAATTGAGACAGAGGGAGTAATAATTTAGGCATGTGTACTATATAGTGTACCTCTCATTTAGTCATGTTACCAAAAGAATAGAACGAAACATGTATGGCCTAAAATGAACTAATTTATTTGGATACCACGTGATATTGTTAATTATTAAAGTTATTCGTTAATTTCAATAGTTATATACTTTATGCAATCAAATCAAATTGACTATTTCTTAGATATTTTCCGGAATTCCCCACTTTTTTGAAGTTAACGATATATATTATTTTTTATATATAATAAGCCACAATGCAATTATCATTCTAACTATCTTGTTAGTTTTCAACCAAAAGCTAACAAGATTTTCACAATGCAACTATCATTCTAACTATCTTGTTAGCTTTCAACCAAAAGCTAACAAGATTTTTAGTTACATATTTATTAGTTAGTTAAATAAATATGTCATTGTATGAGCTATTTATTACTCATTCCTTTTGAATTTGTTAATCTGATTTTGATCTGACACATAGTTTACGAAAGTAAATTAGATTTTGAGAAAAAGCATTAAGTGATACTTGAAGTTGTCCGAAATTTTCAAAAAGATACATTAACTTTGCGTGCGTCCTATTACCCCACAAAACATTCAAAATCACAATAAATACACATTTTTTACACAATATTTCCAATTTGGACAAAAATATCCTTCGAATGTGCAATTTCTTACAAACAAAAAGTCGGACCCATTATTGATGTATTGAAGGATGCTTTGGTAATTTCCTATGATGAATTCGTTTTGTTTGTTTCTTTTAAATTTATTTTACTATACTAAATAATTGTATAAAATATTATGAATCATGATAATTAATTACTTAAATATT
>JAJOOR010024545.1:0-18282 GCA_036250505.1 Solanum acaule | reverse complement strand
GTGATAATTTTCCCTTATGACTAAAATAAGGAATAATAATGTTGTAGAGAGTTCTACATAGAAGGAAGAGGAATAGTTACTAGTCATTGTGAGATATGGAATATTTTTTTAACTAGAATAGTGTTGATGTCAGTGTGTCATTGTGTTAGAGAAGACTAAATTCATATGTTGAATAATCGAGCAAATTATTCATGAGGTGGTAGACCCAAGCTAGGCTTATGGATTTTTAAGGGGGAAACCCCATGGTATTCAGAGGATACTAGAACTATTTGAGAGATAATGCGCAGTAAGTGAGTAAGTAGCACCTAAGTTGCAAAGTCAAATATGATGGTAATTTGTGAATATGGAGACTAAGAGGTAAGGATTGCCTACTTGTCATAAGGTCCTAGTGGACGAGTGCTTATCAATTTGCATGTAGTAGTTGTAAGTTAGTATAGTAAGCGAGAAATCATATTGATATTCAGGTTTAGTAATAAACATTAAGCTTTAATTTGAGATAGTGTCTTTGATCGAAAGGATGGCAACATGAGGGTGATGATGTTAGGTGAGGAATTGAGGTGATAAGCTACAGTAAATATGAGTGGTACATGTGAGATACCCTAAACCTCTTAATAAGGGTAGAGAAGTGTGGCTACGTCACAAGTGTAAAAAGAGCATTACGAGGTGTACCGAGAGGGTATGTAATCAGAAAAGGTTAATAGAAACACCTTATAAAGAAGTCTTAGTACCTGCTTTAGGAGAGTTCAATAGTCATGAGATAAGCTTCTCCAGAGTGTTCGAGTAAAAGAGGATCTGGACCAGTTAAAGATGCTGGAATGGGTCCATAGCCGTCAAGTGTCAGCCTTAGACCTAATGGGGAGATGATAAGATTGGAAATCAAGTCAAGTGTTTAGAATAAGATAGTAATGAGTTCAAAAGAGTACGTGAGATATCTTTTGAGAGGTCCTTTCAGTAACAGAGTAATGTTATAACTAAAAGGTTAATGATCCTATCGTGATAATGATTGTATGATAATTCTATCAAAGGTTATAAATGAGAAGGAGGAAGAGAATAAGGTTGTACTATGAGAACTAGCTAAATGAGAGCCCTTAGTTTGTTCCGAATAGTAATGCGGGAAAATTCTAGTTGGTATGGTAGAGATGATAAGAGTAAACCCGTTCCATACCTAGTCCAGCAGTCATTCGAAGACAAATTATCCCAAGGGGGAGATATTGTAACACCCCAAAAAAAATTGAACTAATACTTCAACCATCTGTCATTCCTCAAGCCTACACCGTAGAAAGGACTAACACTCGAGAACCATTGCTAGCCCCAAGCGAACCCTTGGCCTTGCTTACTTACTCAGCGGAAGACATAAACATAAGAAATAGTCTCAAATGATAACTCATGCAAATGTCTTTAAGAAATATTAAACTTAGCAAAAACTAAAACTCAAGTCTCAACCATTAAGACAGTAAATAGAAAACTCAATAACTAACATCTGACTGTCTATGAAGCCTCTAAACAACTGAGATGGATATCGGGACAAGACCCACGACATCCTAATGAAACTAAATCTACTAAAAAACAATAAAAGGGTTCCTCCGGAAACAAGGAGGCTCACCAACAAATCCACAACTCAAATAGAATCAACTACGCGCAAGATGTTGATCCTAGATACCTGTATTGCATCATTAAAAGATGCAGGCCAAATGACATAAATACATTGAATGTACAAGTATGCGAGGGGAATTCTAATACAAGACAAAAGCTTGAAAGGAACTGAAAGAACTTACCTGGCTCAACTTAACTCATTTCAATATAATGCAATATAAAACAAGTGAAATATAAAGAAAAGTTCTTTAAAACATGGATGCCAACTCTATGTTTGGAAATACAATGATACACTGTGTGTATGCGAAGATACAATATAACTCTGAAATGTATGTAAAAATACAGTTAAACTGTATATAAGAATACAAATACTTATGTGGGAGTTTCTCTAACCGACAACCATCACTTAAGAGCTATTGTGATGATATAACGTTTTGCCTCATGCTGCCAGGGCTGTCCTATACCTTGCCAAGGGTATAGAACCTAACTACTAAGTGCATTCACTAGTCTATGCTTAAAAGAACTAAGGAATCATCTAAAAGTATGACCCTTTTCTACCCATGGTGGCTACATGGTTTATGGGGGTTGTGAGTTGTCTGAACTTTCCCACATATCGGTGCTCAATACTACTTCCAAAATATGATACTAGCTCTTATGTTTATAAACATACTTATTTCTGTGATTTGAGATAATTGCTCAAAAAATAACATAGCTCAAGGGCTATCTTGGAAATCAATGTTTCCTCTCTTGCTTAATTGTGAAAGCATTTACTCTTTTCTGAAAACTAGCCCGAAGGCCCTTTGGAAATCTCAGTTTCCTTTCTTGTTTAAATGTGAAAATGTTTTAAACTCTTTGGGAATACATAGTTCCCATATAATCTTTGAAGAAATGAACTTCAATCTTTACTCTTTACTCAACTTGAACTTTAAGTCTTAAAAAAAAGTTAAAAGCATTTAGGAACGACTTCTTGAAAAGACTCTGAGAACTTCCTGGACTTGGCTCTTAAATTTCCTTTAATTTGAATTTATGGATTCAAGGTTATGATTCATGTTTCTGGATAATTTCTAGATGTTTAGAAGTCTTTTAGAGTAGTTAGAATCAATAGGAAGTGTTAGTACACATAATAAGGACTTAAACGGGCCAAACCACGAAAAATGGGTTGGGGAGGATGGACCTTGCGCACTGCTGGCGCGCCATGCCAGCCCTCATAGTTCAGAGACCCCATGCTGGCACACTGCTGGTGTGGCGCCCCCAACATTCAGAGACCTATTTTGGGCTCACTACTTGCGCGTCGCCCCAGCCATCTTGGCGCTATGGGGCTGCGCCGCGCCATTCCTCCCCTAATTCAACCTGATGAATTTTCTAACTCGTGTTCTGAGCTTAACTCGACTAAACATGATACCTTTTCTCAAATTATTTTTAGATTCAATTACCCAAAACATGTACACAAGGATATAACATGAAAAACTCAAAGGATCAAAATCATGTTCTCAAGAAACTCCTCAATCTCAACCCAAATTCAAGAACGAAGGCAATTCAAGAACACCCATAATGAACATTCAAACTTCAAATCTTTTTAGGATGAATTCACATTGAGATAAACATGTTTGGCACGTAGGTGAACGAACCCAACGTTATGAAAGGCGCACATACTTTATAGGATCAAATCCTTGACGAAATCCGCAATCAGTTCCTCACAAAGATGATGAAATCTTGATTTCCTTCTTCTTTCTAAATCCCTTGCATAAATTTCTAATTGTGCAAACTGAACCAATTCAGTTTTAAAATTCCGGTTGGACTTTCCTTATCCAAAAATCCCAACTTCTAATGGGCATATCTCGCTCATACAAACTCACAATTGAGAAAACTCGGCGGCATTGGAAATATTATTCCAAGATCTATCCAACGGTATCTTGAACCATGCCTAAATAATCATGAGCTAGGAGTAATGGTCATTTGAATTTGAACAAAAACTCATACTTATCTTAATTTAACAAATTTTCCAGATTTTCATTCTTTCCAAAAATGACTCTTTCTAATTCTAGCTCTTTATAGTTACGAGGTGTTACAATATCTTCCCCTTGGGAAAATTCATCCTCGAATGAGCTTACTCTTAGTAGGCTAAGGGCGTAACATCAAACATGCAGTTCAAACACCCAACAAGCACAATGCATGTACAACAAGCCAACTTATAAATAAAATGCCAAGAAAAGGATTAGTAACTTAGTTTGGAACTTCTTCGGATTCAAAGAGATGTGGATTTCTCTTCTTCATATCCTCCTCAGCTTCCCAAGTGGCTTCCTCAACAAACTGATTCCTCCAAAGAACTTTGACTGATTCTACCTCCTTTGTTCTCGACTTGCGAGCTTGGCGATCTAGAATCTCAACAGGAATCTCCTCATAAGATAAGCTATCCTTGATTCCAATATCTTTAGTTGGTATGATCAATGAAGGATCGCCCATTCACTTCTTCAACATGGAGATGTGAAATACTGGATGAACCGCTGCTAACTCTTGGGGTAACTTCAACTCATAAGCTACATTCCTAATCCTTTTAGATATTCGGTAAGGCCCAATATACCCGGGACTAAGTTTCCCCTTCTTACCATATCTCATAACACCTTTCATGAGTGAAACTTTCAAGTATACCCAATCATCTACTTGAAACTCCAACTCCCTTCTCCTAACATCAGTGTAGGATTTCTGACGACTCTGCGCCATTTTCAACCTCTCTTGAATAACTTTCACCTTCTCCGTAGCTTGATAAACTAAATCTGGTCCTATAAACCTAGCTTCACCAACTTCAAACCATCCAATATGAGATCTGCATCTTCTCCCATAAAGAGCTTCATAAGGAGCCATTTGGATGCTAGAGTGGTAACTATTGTTGTAAGCAAATTAAATAAGAGGTAGGTGATCATGCCAATTACCTTTAAAATCAATCACACAAGCCCTCAACATATCCTCTATGGTTTGAATAGTACGCTCTGCTTGCCCATATGTCTGAGGATGAAAGGCAGTACTTAAGTTCACCTTTGAATGCAAGCCTTTTTGGAATGAATTCCAAAACTATGTAGTAAATTGCATACCTCTGTCTGAAATAATGTAGACCAGAACCCCATGGAGTATAAATACTTAATGAATATACAACTTAGCATAATCTTCTGCTGAATGGGTAGTCTTTACCGGCAAAAAGTGGGCTGATTTTCTCATTCTATCAACAATCACCCAAATAGAATTGTGTTGCCTACGAGTCCTTGGCAAACCTGTGATGAAGTCCATATTGATCATTTCCCACTTCCATTCTGGAAGTTCTATATTCTAAGCCATACCGCTTGGCGTTTGGTGCTCTACTTTAACTTGTTGGCAATTCAGACACTTGGCCACAAACTTTGCAAATGCCCTTCTTCATACTACTCTACCAATACATTTCTCTCAAGTCACGATACATCTTTGTGGAACTTGGATGAATGGAATATCTGGAGCTATGAGCTTCCTCCATGATCCTCTCTTGGAGTTCATCCACCCTTGGTAAACACAATCTACCTTGATACCTCAATACACAATCTCCCCTTGTTCAAAAGCCATAACTTTTTTCTTATAAACATTTGCCTTCAATTCAAGAAAAATTGGGTCTTGGTCCTGTTTCTCTTTAACTTCAGACACTAATGATGATTCAGCCTCATTCATCACTACTACTCCTCCTTCTGTGGAATCCATTAGTCAAACTCCCAATCAGGCAAGCCTATGCACATATCTTGCTAGCTCTTTCTTATCTTCCTCAAAATGGGTGGTCCTACCCATAGACAACCTGCTCAAGTCATCAACAACACCATTAGCCTTAACTGGGTGATAAAGAATACTCATGTCATAAACCTTGAGTAATTCTAACCACCTTCTTTGTCTGAGATTAAGCTCTTTGTGAGTTAACACATACTGAAAACTCTTGTGATCAGTGAATAGATCCACATGAACACCATAAAGATAATGGCGTCATATTTTCAAAGAAAATACTACGACAGCCAAGTCTAGATCATGGGTTGGGTAGTTCCTCTCATAAACATTCAATTGTTTGGAGGCATAAGCTATAACTATGTCATTCTCCATTAATACACAACCCAAACCAACTCTAGATGCATCACAATAGACAACAAAGCCTTGCGTACCTTCTGGTAAGGTCAAAATAGGGGCAGTAGTCAACCTCTTTTTCAATTCTTGAAAGGCTTTCTCAGAAGCTTCAGACCATTGAAACTTCAGTATATTCTGAGTTAACTTGGTCAAAGGGAATGAAAAAGATGAGAACCCCTCTACGAACCTTCTATAGTAGCCAGCCAAACCCAAGAAACTCCTAATATTAGTGGGTAATGTGGGTCTACGCCAATTCTACACTTCCTCTATTTTCTGAGTATCAACTTTAATTCCCTCTCCAGACACAATGTCACCTAAGAATGCCACAGAATCAAGCCAAAACTCACACTTATAGAACTTGACATACAACTCTTTATCCTTTAGAGTTTGGAGTACTATTCAGAGTTTACTAGTATGATCTGCCTCTTTCCTTGAATAGATTAGTATGTCATCAATGAATACGATAACAACCATATCTAAATAAGGCTTGAATACTCTATTCATAAGGTCTATGAATGTTGCAGGTGCATTGGTTAAACCAAAGGGCATAACCAAGAACTCATAATGACCATAACGGGTTTTGAAAGTTGTCTTTGGAATATCACATTCCCTTACTCTTAAATGATGGTAACCATATCTAAGGTTTATCTTAGAAAAACAGGTGGCACCTTGAAGTTGATCAAAAAGACCATCAATCCTTAGAAGACGATACTTATTCTTGATGGTAATCTATACACATCCTAAGGGAACCATCCTTCTTCCTCACAAACAAGATCGGAGTACCCAAGGTGAGACACTTGGTCGAACAAAACCCTTCTCTAGGAGGTCTTTCAACAGATGCTTAAACTCTTTTAACTCTACTAGTGTCATTCTATATGGCAGAATAGATCTAGGACGAGTATCTGGAAGAAGGTCTATACCGAAGTCTATCTCTCCCTTAGGAGGTACTCCGGGAAGATAATCTTGAAAGATTTCTAAAAACTCTTTAACTAGTGAAACTGACTGAATAGGAGGTATGTCCACACTAGAGTCATTAACTCGGACTAAGTGATAGACACACCCCTTAGAAACTAACTTTCTTGCCTTAAGGTATGAAATGAAAGGACCCTTAGGCACTGCTAAACTACTTTTACACTCTAAGACTGGCTCATTTGGAAACTGTAACTTGAGAACTCGACTTCCAGAATCAACTGAGGCATAACAGGCACGAAGCCATTCCATACCAATAATGACATCAAAATCTACCATGTCTAACTCAACTAAATCTGCCATGGTACTCTTGTAATTGATAGAAATGGGACAATCATGATAAACTCTCTCTGCTAGAATAGACTCACCAACAGGTGTAGAAACATTGAAGGGTTCATGAAGTTACTCAGGGATAACATTAAAATTCATCGCATCATACAAAATTACAAAGGATAAACTCGCTCCTGTGTCTAGCCTAGCATAAACAATAAAGTTAAAGACTTGGATCATACTAGTGACAACATCTGACGAATCCTCTTGCTCTTGGCAACTAGTGATAACATATAGGCAGTTTGGTCCTCCACCAGTACTTGAAGTAGATCATCTAGGTGCAGCCATGTCTTGTGGAGCAACTGAAGAAGACTGGGCTCTATTTCCCCCATTCCCATTTCCCTGCTTGTTCTTTGGACATTCTCGCATGAAATGACCATTCTGGCCACAATTGAAACAACCAATGGAGCCCTCACGACATGCACCTTAGTGATTCCTACCACACTTAGCGCAAACAAGAGGCTTACTACCCCCTGGTTCCATACTATCAGAGAATAGGCAGGTTTAGCTTTGAAATTCTGACTATTGTACTCACTTTTGTTCTTTGGTGCAGGTGCACTAGTAGATAATGGAGAAGGCCCCTTCTATTTCTGTTGGAAGGATGACCAGTTGGTATTATTATTTTGCTGCCCAGACTCATTCTCTGTCTTAGCTCTCTTATTCTTAACCTCTACTCTATCCCGCAACTTCTCTTCCTCAACCTTCTGCACATAGACCATCAACCTTGCTATATCCATGTCACCTATTAGCATTGCAACCTTACCTTCATTACTCGACAGATGTGACAGCCCACCAATAAACAAACTCATTCTGCCCCTCATGTCAGCAACTATCTCTGGAGCATAGCGGGAAGGTTGTGTGAACCTCAGACTATACTCATGAATGCTCAAAGAATCATGCTTAAGTGTGAGGAACTCTCGTACCTTAGCCTCTTTCAGTTCTCGGGGAAAGAAACACCCCAAGAAGGCCTCCTGAAAACAACCCCAACTCGCAGGTGGTGCTCCCTCAACTTGGTTCTTCTTTCATTGGTCGAGCCATATCCTAGCGAAACCCTTCATCTGGTATGCAACTAGTTCTACCCTCTTAGTATCAGCAACATGCAAGATTTCGAAAACTTTTTGAAGCTCTTCAACGAAATTCTCCGGATCCTCACTAACACTAGAACGTGTGAAGCTTGGAGGATTCATCCTTAAGAACTCGCGGATCCTCGAAGTATCAGCCACTTCTTGATGATTCCCTCTTTGTTGTCTAACTTGATTGGTCACAACTTGGCTCAACATCTGAATAGCCTCACAGAACTCAGCATTGGTGACCTCTCCTTGGGGTTGCACTTCTGGTGCATTAGGTACCCCTTGTTCTTGTGGTTCAACATTCCTTCTAGCTGGACGACCTCTAATAGCTCTTCGTGGAGGCATGATCTATAAGACACGCGCAAGAACAAGTTAGAAGAAACTTTTTATAGATCAAACTCTAACACATGAAATGAGTGTGAAAGAAGTGAGATAATTTCCTAAGTGTTGCTGCATCCTAATTATAGATTTGGCGCACTTCACACCAGTAACTAGGATTCTACATACATGACTTCATAGACTCTCTAGGACTCTTAAACTCTGTGCTCAGATACCAAGTTTGTCACGCTCCGAGCCAACTCCCTAGGCGGGATTGGCACTCGAGAACCATTGTTGGCCCCAAGCGAACCCTTGGCCTGGCTTACTTACTCAGCGTAAGACTTAAACACCAGAAATAGTCTCAAAGGATAACTCATGAGCTTAGCCAAAATGGCAACTCAACTCTCAACCATTAAGACAGGAAATAGAAAAATCAAGAACTAACATCTGACTGTCTATGAAGCCTCTAAACAACTGAGATGGATGTCGGGACAAGACCCACGAAATTCTAATGAAACTAAAATTACTAAAAAGCAATAAAAGGGGTCCTCCGGAAGCAAGGAGGCTTACCAACAAATCTAGAGCTCAACTAGAATCAACAATGCACCGGATGCTGATCCTGGATACCTGTATCTGCATCATTAAAAGATGCAGCCAAAATGGAATCAGTACATTGAATGTATGAGTATGCGATGGGAATTCTAAAACAAGACATAAGCTTGAAAGGAACTTAAAGAACTTACCTGAACTCATTTCAATATAAAGCAGTATAAAACAAGTGCAATATAAAGAAAAGTTGTTTAAAACATGGATGTCAACTCTGTGTATTTGGAAATACAATGATAATCTGTGTGTATACAAAGATACATTATTAATATGAAATGTTTGTAAAGATACAATTAAACTCTGTATATAAGAATACAAATACTTATGTGGGATTTTCTCTAACTGACAACCATCACTTAAGAGTTATTGTGATGATACAATCTTTTGCCTCACGTTGCCAGGGCCATCATATACCTTGTCGAGGGTATAGAACATGACTACTAAGTGGATCCACTAGTTTATGCTTAAAAGAACTAAGGAATCATCTAAAAAGTATGACCCTTTCCTACCCATGGTGGCTACATGGTTTATGGGGATGTGAGTTGTCTGAACTCTCCCCCATATCGGTGCTCAATACTACTCCTAAAATATGATACTAGCTCTTATGTTTAAACACATACTTCTTTCTGTGATTTGTGATAATTTCTCAAAAAAAACTTAGCTCAAGGGCTATCTTGAAAATCAAAGTTTCTTCTCTTGCTTAATTATGAAAGCATTTACTCTTTTCTGAAAACTAGCCCAAAGGCCCTTTGGAAATCAAAGTTTCCTTTCTTGTTTAAATGTGAAATCGTTTTAAACTCTTTGGGAATACATAGTACCCATATACTCTTTGAAGAAATGAACTTCAATCTTTAATATTTACTCAACTCTAACGTTATGTCTTAAAACAAAGTTAAAAGAATTTGCAAAAGACTTCTTGAGAAGACTCTAAGAACTTCCTAGATTTGGCTCTTAAATTTACTTGAATTTGAATTTATGGATTCAAGGTTATGATTCATATTTCTGGATGATTTCTCGATGTTTAGAAGTAATTTAGAGTATTTAGAATCAATAAGAAGTGTTAGTACACTTTAGAAAGACTTAAACAGGCCAAATGACGAAAAAGGGGTTGGGGCGGACGGACCTGGCGCACTGTTGGCGCGCCACGCCAGCCCTCAAAGTGTAGAGACCCCATTTTGGTGCACTGCTGACGCACTGTACCAGCCCCAATCATTTAGAGACCCATTTTGGGTGCACTTCTGGCGCGTCGCACCAGCCCTCTTGGCGCTATGGGGTTGCGCCGCGCCAGCCCTTCCCCAGTTCAACCTGACGAATTTTCCCACTCGTTTTCTGACCTTCACTCGACTAAAATTGATCCCTTTTCTCAAATTCTTTTTACTTTCAATTACCCAAAACATGTACATAAGGATCTAACTTGAACAACTCAAAGGATCAACATTCTAATCTCAAGAAACTCCTCAATCTCAACCAAAATTCAAGAACGAAAGCAATTCAACAACACCTATCAAGAACATTCAAACTTCCAATCTTTTTAGGACGAATTCACGCTGAAATAAACATGTTTGGCACATGGGTGAACGTACCCAATGTTATCAAAGTCTCACATACCTTGTAGGATCAAATCCTCGAAGAAATCTGTTGTAATCAATTCCTCACGAAGACGACGAAATCTTTATTTCCTTCTTCTCTTTTCTCTTGAATTTTTCTCTCTAAAACCGTAGCATAAATTTCTAGTTGTGTATGCTGAACCAATTCAGTTTTGACCCTAATTACTTCACTAAAAATGAATTAAATCAATTGGGTAAGGAAAAGACCAAATAACCCTTTAAAATCCGGGATGGACTTTCCTTATCCAAATAGCCCAACTTCCAATATGCATATCTCGCTCATACGAACTCGGAATTGAGCAAACTTGGCAGGGGGGAGATTATTCTAAGAAATTTCCTACAGTATCTCGAAGCACACCTAAATCATCTTGAGATAGGAGTTATGGTCGTTTGAAGTTGACCAAAAATTCATACTTAACTTAATTTAACAAATTTTCCACATTTTCATTCTTTCCAAAAATGACTATTTCTAATTCTAGCTCTTTGTAGTTATGGGGTGTTACACCATCCTTCGTTGTGAGTAGGATTTTACCTAAATATTTAAAATTTATTAAGTACTAAGATCACTATATGTAGTACCTTGAGTTCCAAAAAGAACTAAAGAGAGATCATTCAAGTCATTCCTAAGTTCTTCTAGGTTTTTGGTCAACTTTAAACGACCATAACTTTCAGTACAAAATGAGTTAGGAAACCCACATAATATCAAATGAAAGATCTCCAAGTCCTATTTCCAACGCCACCAAGTTTGCTAATTTTCGAGCTTGTATGAGGAAGATATGCCATTTTGAAGTCACACTGTCCATTTAAGGAAAGTTACCCGAAAATGAGAGAGGTATTTTACTCTTTTCCTTACCCCCACTTATTTTAAACGCGAGTTACACCCAATTAAGGGTCTAAAATGATTAGAATCAGTTTCATTCATCCCCAAAAGCATTTAGGATTTTAAACAGAGAATTCAAGAGGAGAAAAAGTTCAAAGTTTCAAATGTTCGCTCAAGAAATTCAAGATTTCGCCAAGAACCTAGTTCTCTGAGGTATGTAAGCTTCTATAGTGTTTGGTTCATTTACCCACACGTCAATCATCAGTTTCTTTTGCAAATCTATCCATAAATATTGAGCAATTTAATTTCTCGATGAGTTCTTCATAAGTGTTCTCGATATTTCCTTATAGATTAAGTTTTGCTGTAAGATTCTACTTGGGTTAACTTTAAACAACCATAGCTCTTAGAATATAAAGAGTTATGTGGACCATAAACTATCAAATTAAAGGTATTTGAATCTACTTTCCAACGCCATAAATTTTGCATCAATCCAATTTTTGATCAAAAAGTTATGACTATTTTAGTAACCTTATGCAGTGATGTTACAAATTAGCCGACAGGAAAACATTAAAAAGGGTCGTTTTTGTTTTTTTACGTCCAAGAAAACCCTAAACGAATTTCTTGACTAATAAAAGGCTCAAAACAATCAGATTTTTATCTTTTAATCCATCATTCTTTCTCTCTCAAACCCTAAGGAAAAATCAAAGTAGAAGACTCCATTCAAGATACTTTTAATCTTTTTCAATATTCTTCTTCAACGTAAGTCTTTCTCCAATAATTCTAAAAAAAAAATCAACTCCAATTACTCTAGAGAAATATGAATCACTAATGAAAATTATAATTCTTGTCCATAGAGATTTCAAGAAACTAATTCAAGAATCTCAAAAAATGTTTTCTTGATCGTTTACCTTCAAGCTAGGCTTTCAAGGCTTCTAATCAAGTTCTTCTTCAAGATTCGTCAAGAACCCTTTTCTTTTAGGTATGTAAGGCTATTATGGTGTTGGACTAGTTTGTCCTCATGCCCTACATCTTCTTTCAAATAATTAAAAGAGAAATCTAGGATTCTACCTTTAGATTTGAGTATTATTGAGATATGTTTATTTGAATTCTTGAATTAATGGTTCTTTTAAAAATTCAATTTCTAATTATTGACTTTTATATTTTTATGAAGGTCCTTGAATTGAGTACTTCATCCCCATAATTACGCATGATTCCTATTTTGAGTTATAAATCTTGAGAAGTTTTTCAACGCCGACACTCGAGATTTAAACTTAGTTCCATATTGTTATTTAGACCCTTGAGTTTAGTCGTTCATGCCCATAAATTCCTCATGAACTCCATCAGTTGAGTATCTTTGAGTGGACTAGTACGTTCAAGTTCTAAGCTTTGAGTATTGAGTTTCTAATCTTTTTTGGATTATATTACTAATCATGGAGCTACTACATGTTACCCATGAAGGTCCTTGAGTTGAGTAGTTCATGCCCATGATTACGCATGAACCCTATGAGTCGAGCAATCTTGAGATGAAAGGTATCATCGAGTCCTTAAGTTGAGTAGTGCATGCCAATAATTCCGCATGTACACTCCGAGTCAAGCATTCTTGAGAAGATTAGTATCATTTACTCCTTGTGTTCTCAACTTGTTGTGTTCCAAATATTTATTTGTATGCGTGGTTATTGAAAACCTTGAATTGATTCGTTCACGTCCGTAGTTTGGCATTAACCCTATTTAAAGAAGTCTTTTTTTCAAATTGTTTTAAAACTTTTTTTAAACAGTTGAGCACTGAGTTGAGGAAGAGTACATCTGAGTTCATTCTCTTTAAATGATATATGGGAACTAAGTATTACCAAGAGTAAATGATTTTACATTTAAGATGATAGGAAACTGAGATTTCTGAAAGAGTTTTGAGCAGTTTGAGTACGATCGCTTTTAACAGAAAGATTTTGAGTAATAATCTGAAACCATAGAAAGAGTTATGTTTTATTAAACATATGAGCTGAGTATATTTTTGGGAGTATTATTGAGCACCGATATGGGCAAAAGTGTAGATAACTCAAGTCTCCACAAACATTGTAGCCAACGTGGGTAGAAAGGGTCATACTTTTTAGATGATTCCTTAATGATTTTTAGCATAGACTAATGGATTCACTTAGATGAGAGGTTCCATACTCCCAATAAAGTATAGGACAGTTCTGGCAGCATGGGGGAGACGATGTATCATCATATAGCTCATAGTGATGGTTATCGGTTAGAGAAACTCCCACATAGTTATATTGTATTTTTATATATACGAACTTAGTTATTATTGTATTCTTCAATACATTGAGTTGCTATCTACTATTGTAAAATCTTTCCATATATATTGCAACTTTTACTTTTGCTTTATCCTTGAGTATCATGAATTGAGTATCTTGAGTTGAGTATCTTATTCTTAAGTTTAGTTGACAAGAGGTAAGTATGTTTCCTTTTTATCAAGTTCAAGCCTGTGTTTGTACTTTAGAATTCCCCTTACATGCTTGTACATTTCACGTACTGAGCCATTTGGCATGCATCATTTCATGATGCAGCTACATGTATTGAGGATCATCAACAGGCGTTTCGTTGAGGTCATGTGATATTCTAGTCAACTTTGATGAGCCATCTTATATTCTAGTGGACTTTACCTTTACCTTAAAGTTAGTAGTTTTAAGATATCGTGGTTTTTGTCCCTATATCTTTGTGTAATAGTAGATGCTTCATAGATGGACAGGGTTGAAGAGTTTTCTGTATTTAGTTTTTGTTGATTATTGTTCAGACTTTCTTAAAGTTCACTATTGGAGTTCAATGAATTTAATTCAGTTTTATGCTTATGTATGCTTGAGTTAGTCTTTTTCTTGTAGTCAGCCAGATTGAGGGTTTACTTGGGGACCAACAATAGTTCTCGAGTGCCGACCACGTCTAGGGTGTAGGCTCTGGTCATGACATTTGTTCTTTGAATTTTAGTGACTTTTTTTTATTTGAGCCGAGGGTGGATTCGAAAACATCCTCTCTATCTCCCAAGGTAGGGGTAAAGGCCAGCTTACAGTTTGTATGTAATGCTTGCAAATATTGAATTTATATTGTTAATCTCAATATTACTTTAGCTTATAAGGTATTTATTAGTGTTGATTACTACAACATTTAAGTATTTATTATTTCATATTCTAGGTTTAGATTATTAATATTTGTTAGAATTTACATTTAGATTATTAATATTTATTTCTTTACAAAATTTACTCTTTTTCTATTTTTATTTAATGATCATATATATATATGATCATATATATGTGTGTGTGTGTATATATATATATGTCAAAATATGCAAAAATTATAATGTTACTAGGAAAACATATAAAGAAAATTTATCAAAGATTACTATTTCAGTGCTTTTTTCCCCTTAAGTTACATCATCTTGTTATCTTTTTTATACTCTATTTAGGAGTTGTTTTGATCATGTAATGACCTGAACCGTTATTATTTAAGAAAAGAAAAATTCAGAAATTTCTGGGCCACTGTTGCGCCAGGGTGGGCCAGATACCGCTAGGACGGCGGCGCCAGGGCGGGATAGGCGAGACATAATGTAAATAACGTGAAATCTTATTTTCTCCTTCTTCCTAAAATACCTCATTTAGACGTAAACCACCCTAGAAACCCCAAAAAAGCTGCTCTAAGCTTGGGAAGGAAGGATAAGGAGATTTCTATCGTAAGGAGCGTGGAGGATGGCAGATTTCCGATCAAGATCACCATCATGATGTCCGGTAACAAGAATCGAAGCCAAAAACTCTGTGCAGATGCTTGGCGCCCAGGTAGGCTAGGTTTTATTAATTGAGTAGTTATAAATCTATGCTCACTGCGTAATATAATGTAAATCAATGCTAGGATTTATGCATAGGCCTTCGTGCATTGAACAAAAGATGATTAAACATGGGAAAAAGCCTTAGATGATGAACTAGAGCTAAGTATAGTTGAGTTTTGTCTTAATCATATATATATCGATGAACACTTTATTGTGATGATTGTGATTCTATGATTGTGTGATTATGGTTGTTCTTGATTCATTATTATACATGCAGGTATGTGAATGTTACACTATTGATAACATTAATTGTAGATGAGGATATATGAATGATGCCATGAATTATGACTTGATTGTATGACTTTCGGAATGTACCATGTGATTGTGATTGTGGCTTGTTGAATAGATCATGTGTTGCGTTCTGACACACTAACTTGGATCGATTCCCATGTTCCGGCATAATTATGGGATCAGGTGCCACATTCCGGCATAAACATTGGATCGGGTACCATGTTTCGATATGCTAACAGTTTGGGTTGGGTTCCATGAGAGGACAAATGAATTGATATAACTGTGATATTTGAGAATCGTGAAATTGAACGGGGTTCGTAATGATAAATGATATTGTGATTCCCTTGAGTTGTTATATGTTTATGAGGACTTATATCTGATTGTTCCTTTGTGTTGAGTGAACTAGTTGCATATCGTGTTGTCGAATAATTGGAAATGCCAAGGGTTCAAGGGTCGAATAATTGATAGCAAGGGTTGTTCGTATGTTGTAATGGCAAAAAGAGGGGGTAAGTGTACGTGATGAAATTACTTTAGGGGATTTCACCTTGGAGAAACGGATTCATGGGTAGTATTAAGAAAACATGATGTAATGTACTATGTGGAGAAGGCATGGTAATATAAAAGAGAAAGTAAAGGTATGTCGTGGATGATTAGTCGAAATGCTTGTAGTTGTATTTGTGGACTTTTCTATGCGTTAGAATGGTTAGGCTATGATCAAGAACCTAGTAAGTAGGTTGACTTAGATTGTGACTAGTAGTAAGAATACAAGTGTAATTCAGAGGTATTTCGAGAGATGGTAAAGGTGGAGAAGCGAGTGGTTTATTGTATGTTCTTGCTAGTTGATTTCTTATGATATATTATGGGAGTCGGGTTGACCGATGATGGTTATCAGTATGTGTGGTTTTGTACTGATACTACTCTTGCTATGCCTTTTTGGCATAGTCTGGATGTAGGTTGGTGATGTTTCATTGAAGACGACAGAGTTCTCCAACAACTTCTATCTTTCCTTACGTATGGTGGGAGTTGTGTCTTTTATTTATTATGTCCAGTTTTACTCTTAGTAGCTCTTGTACCTGTTTAGACTAGATTCCTTAGGGGTGTTAATTACTTTTTTATAAGTCTTAATTGAAATTGTGTTAAAGGTTCTTATTTATAAAATTCCGTTAGTATATTTATTTCTTTTTTACTTAATTTACGCGTATTGTAACTATTGGGATAAGAGGGATCTCCTACTTAGGTTGTATTATGTAGGTGCCTGCATAGTCCGGTGGGTTGGGTCGTGACAAATTGGTATCAGAGCCTAGGTTACCGGTCTACCTATACAAGAGCAAAATGTGGACTAGAATCTTGTGTATTGGTGTTTTGACGTCCACATCTAATCTTTGGGAGGCTAGGAAGCATTCTAGGAAGTGACTGAACTTTTTCTCTCCTTTCGCGCGAGTGTCGTTTGTGGTATGAGTTTAGTCTAATTGGTATCTCCCGATTCCAATTAGTAACTCAACCAAGTGAATCGAACGTCGTGGTCACGACTGGAATGAACCCAAGCAAGGTAAATTAGAACTGAGAAGGTTTTAATTGGTATCTAGTCCTAAGGGTTGTGTAATTGCATGGAATGACACAAAATGGTCATCTATGGGACGAACTAACTAATTATTTTGAATGGTCTGTGAGTTGTATCTTGGAAACTGTGAATATGTGCTCCTTGTTGTCTGAATTAACTGTGAATGTGAAGTTGTAATTGCTTGAATGTGAGGAGGTGATTATGTGAACAATAAATGTGTGTTTGAACTTTGATATGTGCAATATGTTTTCCTAGCGGTTGAAGTTATGTGAGTTGTAAATGCATGAGTATCGTGAAACTCGTGGTGAAAAGAAGATCATGACTAGGTTCGATGCAAGGGTTTAAATAAAACTATGAGGTGAGGTGTAAGGAAGATCTGAACATGTCTTGTGCTTATGTAATTATTGTATGAGTGTTGATACGCCCAAATTACACTTCCCTAAAGAAGCATAAGCGATCGTTATCAAGTAAAGAACCCAACTTGTAGGTTGGGGTCGATCCCACGAGGAAAATGGTTTAGACTTTACTTTAACCAGCAATTATATTCAATTAGTCAAATTACTTCCAGAAGCAAGTAATTAAAAGGGGGTTTTTGTGAAACAAATTGTAAGAATTCAATAAATAATCAGTAATCAAAAGTCAGTTTTGGTTGTTATCAAGATGAGAGAAATAACTAGGATATACGTGTTCCCCACAAGCTCATAACGTAGTAATCCTGGTACTAGCAATCCTTTCCTAGTGCACTACATGCAAAGTGATAAGTTAGGTATCTCTAAATCCTTGGTCCGGCATCTAGAGAATTTCACCCCGCACCTTGGTCCGGCTACGTGTGTATAATTTACTAACCCTTACCTTTACCTCATATTAGACACCATAATCGATGTTTGGCTTAGTTATTACTTCGCACCAATCGACACTAGCCTATTAGATAGTATCACACTAAATCTATGTTGATAATTCTTTTCTTGTTGATTACCTCCTTAGTCCGGCAAGTAGCAACAAGGTGAGTTCTAACGTTTGGAACCGCTAAAAAGACTTCTAAACGAAAGAATTATCAATGCATGCACCACACTATTAAAGAATTGCTTATTTACTATTCATACTTTGTTAATCGCTCATGGTTCCCACAACCCTAGTTGTGGAGTTTAGTTACCCATAATCATATGAACACAATT
>JAJOOR010024543.1:0-13972 GCA_036250505.1 Solanum acaule | reverse complement strand
CCCCCCCCCCCCCCCCCCCCTTCCCACTAGAAAAAACTTGCAATCATTTTGTAATCTAAACATATTTTTTTATGATTAACGTCTAGTTTATTTAGTCAAATTTTTTAAAAGCTAAAAATGCTTAGTTAAGAAAAATAAAGATCTTGATTAAACTTTTGGGAGAAAATAAGTATTTTTGGTACAGTGAGGGTGTTTTCTATATGCTAAACAAGTAGTTTTTCCGCAAAAGCACTTTGAAAAAGTTTTATTCACTTTAAATTAGAATAAGGGTATTCAAATGCCTACAAAATTAAAGGGTTAAAGTAAGTTTTGTTATAAAGTTAAAGGGTGATTTTATGTATTTTATCTTCTAGTTACTACATATTTCACACTACATCCTACGTGTATAGTGTTGCTTAATCTATTGACACTAGTTTTAAATTTTCATTATTTTTCTTAATTTTGGAATAATGAATTTGAATTTTATTTATTTGATCACTGAGATCCTGCTCGTTGAGGATTTGTGTTCATTTATAAATATTTGTCGAGTTGTTAATATGAAATAACCAAGTTTATCCGAGTAGTCCTCACAAGCTTTAGGGTTGATCCATTATTTCAGTGGGCCGTAAAATATCAAGCACAAAATCATTATTACTGGGTTGTGGGTCAAAACGGGACAAGCCAACCCACTTTATAGTTTTTTAATTTAAATTTTAAATTTTAAAATACTAATATAAAAATTTACTAGACAATATTACATGATATTACTAATGCAAATATTTTGGGTACAATCATATAAGAAAATAATTTTTTTAGATCTAAAGTTTATGTGAAATTAAATCAAATTTGATATGATAATGTTCGAATTAAATAGAGATATTAATAAATAAACTAAACCGTTAATGTGTATATAACTAGCTAAATAGAAAATTAACTTGTAATGTTTATATATGAATGATTAATTAGGTTGAATTTGAGTTCTTCTTGTTATTTACTTATCTTTAGTATATTCTACATTAGCTTTATTTTTTTAATCATTTTATTATGACCCATGGCCCGCCCGATCCACACTACTCAAGCCTCACTATGACCCGACATGCTCACTTGGGCCGAGTTAGAAAGGCTTATTTCTAATGGGCTCTAAAGAAATTTTGTCCAATCTAATTAAATTATGAATTGGGTCGGGTCGATTCAACGGACCCCACCCGTATAAATGGTATAAAAAGAGATAAAATTGGATGGACTGCACGTACAATTGAGAAAATAAAATATTTATTATTAATGTATTCCTAATAATATGGTTTTTATATTTACACGTTTTAAACAATATTTACATCTATACAAATATCATGAAATAAGAATATTAATACCGGTTGAACTCGATGCAAAGACCCATTTGAATTGCAACCATCCCAACCCGAACTCCCTAAATGTTATGACTATATTAGGTAAGTTTTTTGTAACACATAAAGGTTCGGGTATTAATATAATTTAAGAGGTTATACATATTAGTACTTATCATTTTTTTAACTTTAGATATCCAATCATCAATGCTATTAATAATAATAGAGTTAATTACAATTACATTTTAATTGATATGATTGTAAAAATAATTTTTTCGAGGCTCTATTAAATCAAAGTTGTTATCTTTAATTCAAAATTCACTTTTATCGGTCAATAAAGAAAAAAAGATAGCAGTCATTACAATTACATTTTAATTGATATGATTGCGAAAAATAATTTTTCGAGGTTCTATTGAATCAAAGTTTGTTATCTTTAATTCAAAATCCACTTTTATCGCCCAATAAAGAAAAATAAGATAGCAGCTAATTACAATTACATTTTAATTGATATGATTGTGAAAATATTTTTTTGAGACTCTATTCTTTAATTCGAAATTCACTTTTCTCTGTCAATAAAGAAAAAAAAGAGAACAATTATTACAATTACATTTTAATTGATATGATTGTGAAAACAATTTTTTCGAGGCTCTATTGAATCAAAGTTTGTTATCTTTAATTTAAAATTCATTTTTATCGGCCAATAAAGAAAAAAGAAGATAGCAGTTAATTACAATTACATAATTGATATGATTGCGAAATTATTTTTTTCGAGGCTCTATTGAATCACAGTTTGTTATCTTTAATTCAAAATTTACTTTTATCGATCCACAAAGAAAAAAAGACAGTTAATTACTATTACATTTTAATTGATATGAGTGCGAAAATAATTTTTCTAAGGCTCTATTAAATAAAAAAAAATGTTATCTTTAATTCAAATCCCACTTTTATGGGTGGAATAAAGAAAAAAAAAGGAAGCAATCATCCAAAGGTAACTGCTTTGATCGTTTTTCACTCCAACGGTCATAAAAATTGCAGAATTCAAATACCTAAAGCCCCTTCTTCAAAACTAGCCGTTACAAAGATTTACAGCATCTTCATCAAGTCAAAATCCTCCAAGATCTTCTCAATTACTTGAGTTTCCTTTCTCTCAATTTCTTTATCTATTCTCTGCACACGATTTTCTTACCTTTCTTGGTTTCCTTATTATCATCAATGGCGGTTTCTTCTAACAAATCTCCTTCTCCACTTTCTGCAAGACCCGTTCCTCCTCCTCATTCAAGAACCTCTGAAAACACCAGAAGAAGTTTCACCGGCAACCCCTTTTCACGACCTTCAGTTCTTTCAACCCAAAGAGGATTCAACCCTGTTACTCCTGCAAATAGCCCTGCTGGTACTTTTACTCAAATTTCTTGATTTGTAATGTCAAAAATTGTTTCAAGATTTCTTAATTTACTTCGTTATTTTCTTGATTTGTTGTGGTTTTTGCAGATTCGGCGAGAAGGGTGTGTAATCCAGGGAAAGAGGGTTTATCATGGGGTAATGAAGAGAAGGAGAATGAATCTAAAGCAGCGAAACTGAAATCACCGGCAAAGGGTTCAAAGAATTTCATGTCTCCGACTATTTCAGCTTCTTCCAAGATTGCTCAATCCCCTAAAAAGAAAATCTTGGTGGAAAGAAACGATCCTGTTAGGACTTCAATCACCTTCTCTGACGGTAAAGCTACATTCTTTTCTTCAAATTCTGAAGAACATAATCAAAACTCTGAAAAATCTTTTGAAGGAACTGAGAATGTTATGGAGCCTAAAGAGATTGTTCATGTTGAAGGTCTTCCTCCAGTTACCAAAGCTCCAAAAAAGGTAACATTTTCGGAGGCACCTTCAAATTGCAACAATGCATCTGAATCCCTTTCTGATACTGTAACCATGGATTCTGACATTTGCAATGATGAACCACTGGTTTCTCCTGCAATAGCCCCACTTGATGCTGATCCCTCTTTACCTCCATATGACCCTAAAACCAATTACCTATCTCCAAGGCCTCAGTTTCTTCACTACAAACCCAACCCAATGATTGAAGTTTTACTCAATAAGGGAAAAGGAATGGATGCAGGAGAAGCAAAGAAGCTAGATGACATCTTCTTGTCGGAGTTACTGTCTGAAAACTTGTCAGACATAGATGGCAGTGAAAGTTCTCTAACTGAAGATTCACTGAAAGAATCTGATGGTTCTTCTTCAGAAGAGATGCTAATTGAAGCAACAGTTGATCAAGAAGAGGAAGAGGGGCCTAAAGTTTCTGTTGCTGCAATACCTGTTGCTGAGGAAATTGCTGAACCTGCACTACCTGTTGCTGAGGACATTTCTGAAGCAAAAATGAGAGCAAAACCAAGGTCTTTAACAATATCAAAGTTCTTTTCTCTGCTGTTGGTACTAGTAATTGCTTTCTTATCAATATCAGTTACTGATTCTCCTATGCTTGCTGCTCCCGGGACTGTAGACTTAAGTTTCTCTAATCTCAGCATACCATCAGATATTCCAGTCTTGGTTAAGGCTAATAGTTACTTTAAGCAATATTCAGGTGAAGCCATTTCTTATTTCTCAAAGTTGATTAATGACCTCGGTAGGGTAGATTACCCACAGCCTTTAAAATTTGCGAACTTGACTGATCTAGAAGAGAGTAGCAGCATATATCATGATGGATATTTGAAAGGTAGTACTAGTAGTGAGGAATTGGATATAGAGATTGAACCAATTGAATTGGATGAGGATGATGAAGAGTCTGAAACTGAGCCTGACGAGGAAGAGTTTCAAATGAAAGCTGATATAGATGATGGTGATGAATTGGAAATTGAAGAAGCACATGAGTTGGAGATTGAAGAAGCTTCCACAATTCAATTAGCTGAAGTAAATGAGTCTGATAGCTTAGAAAAGGATTTAGAACAAGGTCAGCATGACTTGGTGGAGACTGCAGAAGTCTCTGTTGTCATAGCTGAGGAGAATGAAGCCAATATTTCAGAAAGGGATTTAGATCAAGGGCTTACAACTTCTAATGTTCAGTTTGAGTTGGCTGAATCCGAATACATTGTTGATAATGCTATCAGTACTGATGCTGCATTTGAGTCGGTGAACGACAATCCTGAAACCTTGGTGAAAGATGATTCTGCTGTCGAAGATGTCCAAACTTTGGAAATGATGCAGTCTCCAATTGATAGAAATGATGGAGATAATGCTGGATCATATCAGATATTGGGAATTTCCTCACTTGCACTGAGTCTGCTTGCTGCTACAGTTTTCTATGTGAAGAGAAGTGATAAGACTATGCATCCAGTAGTAGTTCGTGCTGATCAAGTCTCAAGTAAGAAATTTGAAACACACCATGTTGTCAAGGAGAAGCATTCCTCTCAAAATTGGCCCACAGAAGTCGATGTCGCAGGAGAGTCTTGTCCCTCAGAAATGAGCAGCTTTCAGATAAGTTCATCTTATAGCAAGAAAGACCCCAAATCAGAGAATGATGAGGCTCAGAGCATTGAGAAGAAACCGAGGAAGAGTAACAAAAGAGAGTCCTTGACAGCATCTGAGTTCTCAATGGGTTCACCTTCTTATGGAAGTTTCACTACATATGAGAGGATTCCTATCAAGCATGTGAGTGTGTTATGACTTAGTATATATTTTCTGGAAAAAAAAATCCTTATAGAATACCCAAATCTGTTCTCTTACTGATATATTTTCTGTTTTTTCCTTGTGAAATTTTAGGCAAGTGGAGGAGAAGAAGTCATCACCCCTGTAAGGCGCTCGAGCAGAATTAGAAGCCATGTCATTTCTCCATGAAGATTCTGAAGTCATGTCACTGCTGCATTGACAACTGAAGAAAAATTGCTCTTTTGCTTCTCAGCAAATCAGTCTTAGGCCATACTTCTGACTTAATTGAAGTGATTCAAGTGTGATTTTAGGATTTTAATGTTTTAATTAGTTAGCTGATTTCTTTATGTTAGTGAAACTTTCTGCATGCTGCCTCAGTTTGTTGAATCTTTTATTAGTTGAGGATTTCCTGTGGCTTGTGTATAGCAATTTGTTTGACCCTTGCTTCTATGAATTTTAGCACGATTTGATCATTGCCTTCATTTTCACTCCTCCATTCTTTAATGAACTTTTTGTAGTACGTTGACTTAAATGAACGTAGTTGAGGAAATTTGATCTTGTAATTTATGGCTATAACAAGTTGAAAAAATGTAACCCTTAACACTCTTTAGATTAATCATACTATCTAATGCAGAACTTCTAACCATCTCCTTCCAACTAGATTATATTAATGTATTGTGATACGAGAACTTATCTCGAGTTCTTCTTGTATGGTGCAGGAATCCAAATAGCATGTCTAAGCCAATCTCAGGTTTAGTTGAGCGGAAATTTGCTGCATCATAAAAACTGTTAAAGATTCACTAGCTTTTGAGAGATAACAATGACCTGAAACTAAAACGGATATGAGCTGTGACTTTTGAACTCTATAGACTGAGTGAGTCCCCTAAATTGCATATGCAAAAAAGATCAGATTTGGCAATATGGTTTGGCTTGGCAGTGTACATTCCAGTTAGTTTCTTAGAGGCCAAATTTGAAGTATACACTTGGCCAAACGTAATATTTTTTTTTCTTCTGAAATGCATCTGTTGTTATGAATTCATCTGCTTGAGAAAATCAGTTCTTTTGATATGTAAAGAACTGATTCTTAATCTCTTGACGATATAGTGCAATGGTTGATCATTTTTTTTTTATATAAAATCCATCTGCTCGGGATTTCACCTCCCGTGGTAGTGGACGTGGAGGGTATGGCGTAGACCCCTACCGTGTTTATTTACAGCAAAAAGATACATTGGAGGGGGTCCATTGACCTCCAAGGCAACAAGGGGTGCATATACATTCGAGTTTGGTGCCTTCAAGGAAGGACACAGAAATAGCTCTGAAACAGTTCATAGTATGCACAATTATAGCATAAGGTTAATTCAAGATTGATTCTTCAAATTCTATGAGTGTCATGTAAATTAGGACATAGAGAGTATTATATATTATTTGAAGTTTACTATAGGAAGCACGAGGTTAATTCAAGATTACCTTTGAACCTTTTTGGAACATTGCATTTTTTTAACATAATTTCTGCACTATTTTTGTAATTTTCTGCATAATTTTTGCACTACTTATGCATAATTTCTGCTCAAATTTGTATTTGTTGGCACAAATTTTTCACTTCTTATTTATTTTTGCACAATTTTTTTTGTATTATTTTTTACATTTTATCATAATTTTTGCGTGTGTTTTTATTTATAGTTTATTTTTGCACAATTTTTTATTTATTTATTTTACGTGATTCGTGATAGATTATCTGGCGATTAATCTTTCTCGTGTGGAATGTGGATCATTTTCTCCCGCGAAAATATGATCCTACCTCATTAAAATACGTATTCATTCTCACGTGACTTATGACGTTTGATCTTTTTTATATGAATATTTTTTTCCTCTTGTCAAATATTAAATCATCTTATTAAATGACATATCATTATCACGTTATTCGTAATTGCCTAGATGTCAACATGTTTTTCTCGTGTGAATCCAGACAATTTTTTTTCATTTTCATTAACCAATACGTTCATTTTCACGTAACTTATGATAAATTATTTAGCGATTGATTTTTTTCGTATGATACTTTTTTCCCACTTGTCAAATAATATCCCACCTTACTAAATGACATATCATCATCACGTTATTCACGATCACCTAAATGTCAACATATTTTTTCTCGTATGAATCCCTTGATCAATTTTTTTTTCATTTTCATTAATCAGTACGCTCATTTCAACGTGACAACTTACATGACAGAGAATTTTTTCTTATATCTCTCAAATACCACTAGTGTAATAAAACAACAATTCACATTCACAATCACAATCACATTTATCCTTTTCCGTTATAATAAAATCATAGTGGACAAAATTATTTATGTGATTCATAATAACTTATCTAGTGATGAATCTTTTTATGTGATTCTAGCTCTTACAAAAACAAAAACAAAAATTGTGAAGAAACATATTGTTAAAAAATTCAATATCACGTAATATGTTTTAACCCAACTTCAAATTGAAATTCAAAATCAGCATATCAAATCTCACTTTCATTTTGAAATGTCAAAAATTTCCACGAATTATGGAAAATCAAATAATTTTATCATCCATTAATAGTTGGTCTTCTAGATTTACAATTTTTTTTTATAATATCATGATCATATTATAATTAACATCATAAGGTTTAAAAGCAATTTTTAAAATAATAATAATATGTATCCAGCGGAATGAAGACAACTAAAATAAAAGGATAGAACTACTCCATAAATTATGCACACGTTTTTTTGGGCTCTTTTAGAGAAGAGATTACGTCTAACAAAAAAAAAAGGAAATAAAAGAACATGACTTTTCCTATGATAAAGTAGGTTAAAAAATATCATATACAAACTAAATTTTAGGATATAATTAAGCTTTTAATTTGTTATTTTGATCTAATTAAATGACACATACTCTACTTAACTCAACTCCACCCTTATTAAATGACACATTTATTATTAGTCGACTAATGCTAACTTATTTGGTGGCAATTTTTTTTGCGTGAATATTTTTCTCTCATCTATCAAATATTACTCCACACTCATCAAACGACATATATTCGTAATCTAGTGAATCGTAATACTTATCTAGAGCTAAAAAAAATTGTGTGTGAAATTCTTTTACCACACCTTATAAATATCACCCTAATATCATTAAATGACACACTCATTATCACACAATTCGTGATAGATTACCTGACGATAAATATTTCTCGTGTAAATATTTTTTTCCCACAAAAATATAACCCTACCTCATTAAACAACACATTAATTCTCGCATGACTTATGATAGATTATGTGACGATTGATCTTTTTTGTGTAAGTATTTTTTTTTTCACTTGTCAAGTATTATCCCACCTCATTAAATGGCGTATCATTATTACGTTATTAGTGATTGCCTAGCCATAAGTATTTGTTTTTCTCGTGTGAATCTCATGGTCAATTTTTTTTTGTTTTCATATTCATTTACGTTATAGACATTGAAATTTTGTGGATTTCTACAAGATGTGTTCGATTTCAATTAGAATTCCTGGAGGCTACTCGATCCTAAACCCTAGTTCATGTCTATATAAAGGGTACTATATCCCCTTCAAGATGCATCTCGAATATTCCGCAAATTCATGAAATATTTCTAAAGAGATATAAATCTAAATCATCGTGATTCGAAAAATACGCCACTAAAAACCCTCAAATCATAGAGAAATCTTAAGAGACAGAAGAATCAAGGGAAGAACAGATTTGTACCCATAATGTTTATCAATAAAACTATGTTTCTCCATTTTTTTGTGATTGTGATTTATTTTTTGTCACTCTAAACTTGTTGCAAACAAATTGGCACGCCTGTGAGACCAAAGCTGCCCTTCATCTCTTCTCTCATAATCATTTCTGCAAATCTGAAGTCACAAAAGTGCAAAGGTGGAAAAATGAGTACTTAAAGCCTTATTTTTTAGTTTCATCAAGTCTACACTCCAACAAGCCTTGAAGCAGGGGGCATTTGTAGACATTGAAATTTTGTGGAACTCTACAAGATGTGTTCAATTCGAGTTGAGACTCTATAAGGTGTGTTCAATTCCCATTAGGATTCCTGGAAGCTATTCAACCATACACCCTAATTCATACCTATATAAAGGGTACTATATTCCCTTTAAGAGGTATCTCGAATATTCTCAAATTCATGAAATATTCATAAAGAGATCAAATCCAAAGCATCCTAGTTTTAGAAATACGTTACTAACAATCCTCGAATCATGGAGAAATGAGACAAAACAATCATAAGGATCAAGGGAGGCACAAATTTATACCGCATTGTTTATCACTAAAACTATGTTTTCTCATGTTTTTTTTTTGTGATTGTAATTTATTTTCTATCACTTTAAAATTTGTTGCAAACATACGTGACTTATGATAAATTATCTGACAATTGATCTTTTTCGTGTGAATACTTTCTTTCCACTTGTCTAATATTATCCACCTTACTAAACGACATATCATCATCACGTTATTCGTGATTGCCTAACTGTTAACATATTTTTTTTCATGTGAATCCCCCTTTTAGAATTTGTTCATTTGCGTTAACCAATACAATCATTTTCACGCGACAACTTGCCTGACAGAGTATATTTTCTTATACCTCCCAAATATCATTATTGTAATCAAGCGATGAATTAATAATCACATTGACCTTTTTTCATTATAATAAAATCATAGTGGACAAAATTATTTATGTGATTCATAAATCATAATGACTTATTTAATAATGAGTCTTTTTATGTGATTATTTCTTTTTCATTTGTCAAATATGTTAATAATTACATAATACATTATTCGGTAAAATCATAATTGACATAGTTTATTCTCATTTGAAACAAATTAAGAACTTAAAATTTTCAAATAACAAACAACTTACTATCTTGATTATAGTTCTTATGATTTTTCTTAGAATAAAAATATTGTTAAATTTTTTAATGTCGATAAATTTCAACCTAATTTTAAATTATAATTCAAAATCAATATACTAAAACAATTCTTTCACTTTCATTTTAAAGGTTTTTTTTTTTTTATGAATTATGTAAAATAATTTATTTTATCTTCCATTAATATTCGGGTTTCTTTAATAGACATTTTATTATATCATGGACATATTTAAACTAACATCATAAGATTTAAAAGTATTTTTAAAATAAATAACAATAATAATATTTATCCTGTAAAATGTAGACAACTAAAATAAGAGAAAAGAACACAAGTTATGTACACGTTTGATTTTATAATATTGTGAATAAAAAATGAAGATATTTTTTTTGTGCTTTTAAGAAAAAGACATGGCTTTTCATATGATAAAATTGATTTTAAAATATCATATATAAATTAATTCTTAGGATAATTAAGCTTTAATTAGTCATTTTAGTCAATTAAATAACACATATTTTAATTAACTCAACCCTACCCTTATTAAATGACACATTTATTATTACTTGACTAATAATAACTTATGAAGTGTCCATTTTTTTGAATAATGTAAAATAAAATAATTTTATCTTCTATTAATAATTGAGTTTAGTTCTAAATTTAAAAGACATTTTATTATATTATGAATATATTTAAATATACATCATAAAATTTAAAAGCATTTAAAATAATAATAACAATATTCATCTCGTGAAATGAGACAACTAAAATAAAAGAAAATAACATAAGTTATGTATACGATTAATTTTATAGTAGTATAAATGAAAAATGTAAAAAAAAAAATTGTGCTTTTAAAAAAAAAAAAAGACACGACTTTTCGTACGATAAAATTGATTTAAAAATATTACATACAAATTAAATTTTAGGATAATCAAGCTTTTAATTAGCCATTTTTGTCTAATCAAATAACAAATATTCTAATTAACTCAACCCTACCCTCCTTAAATGACACATTTATTATTATTTGACTAATAATAACTAATCATGTGACCATTTTTTTGGTGAATATTTTTCTCTCATTTATTCCCTTCGTTCACTTTTACTTGTCACAATTTAACTTGGCATTCTCATTAAGAAAATAATTATTGATATAGGCATTTTATCAAGTTATTCTCTCTTAAATGATGTCTTGAAAAAAGATTTGGAAAATAAATATTTAATGCTTACGGTAAAACATGAAAAATAAAATATTGTCTTTTCTTGATATATCAAAAGTGACAAGTAAAAAAAGAAAATCTATTTTAGAATAAGTGACAAGTAAAAGTGAATGGATGGAGTATCAAATATCACCCACAGTCAATTAACGACACATATTCATTATCGCATGACTCATTATAGCTTATCTGGCGAAATATTTTCTTTGTGTGAAACTTTTTTTCTACCTAACAAATATAACCCTAATGTCATTAAACGACACATTCATTATCAGACGATTTGTGATAAATTATCTGGTGACAAATCTTTCTCGTGTGAATATTTTTCTCTAGTGAAAATATTACCCTACCTTATTAAACAATACATTCATTTTCACGTAACTTATGATAGATTGTCTGACGATTGATCTTTTTCGTGTGAGTACGTACATTTTTTGCACTTGTCTAATATTACCGAGCTCATTAAACGACATATCATTATCACGTGATTCGTAATTGCTTAGTTATCAACATGTTTTTTCTCGTGCAAATCCCCCGATAAAAAAATATTTATTTCCATTAACCAATACGTTCATTTCCACGTGACTTATGATAAATTATATGGTAATTGATCCTTTTCAGGTGAATATTTTCTTTCCACTTATCTATTATTACCCCACCTTACTAAACAACACATTGTCATTACGTTATTCTTGATCACGTAACTGTCAATTTTATCTCGTGTGACTTTCTCGACAAAATTTGTTCATCTGCATTACCCAATACAACCATTTTCACGCGACAACTTATCAGACATAATTTTTTCTTATATCTCTCAAATACGAGTGCAGTAAATAAATGACAATACACGCTCACATGTTATGTAATATCCTCTCTGTCAATATTTTTTTTTCCCATGTAAATATTTTCTTTTCATCTATCAAAATATCATTAATAAATATTACTAAACGACACATTGTCAACACGTTATTCTTGATCACGTAACTACCCGTTTTATCTCGTGTGACTTCTTCGACAAAATTTGTTCATCTGCATTAACCAATACAACCAATTTCACGTGACAACGTACTTATCTGACATAATCTTTTATTATATCTCTCAAATACCAGTACAGTAAATAAACGACAAATACACACTCACATGATATGTAATATCATGTCTGTCAATATATATTTTTTTCATGTAAATATTTTCTTTTCATCTATCAAAATATCATTAATAAATATTACTAAACGACACATTGTCAACACGTTATTCATGATCACGTAACTGCCAGTTTTATCTCGTGTGACTTCCTTGACAAAATTTGTTCATCTGCATTAACCAATACAACCATTTTCACGTGACAACTTATCTGACAAAATCTTTTCTTATATCAGTCAAATACCAATATAGTAAATAAACGACAAATACACACTCACATGATCTGTAATATCCTGTTTGTCAATATATTTTTTTTTTTCATGTAAGTATTTTCTTTTCATCTATCAAAATATCATTAATAAATATTACTAAATGACACATTGTCAGCACGTTATTCTTGATCACGTAATTGCCAGTTTTATCTCGTGTGACTTCCTCGACAAAATTTGTTCATCTGCATTAACCAATACAACCATTTTCACGTGATAACTTATCTGACATAATCTTTTCTTATATCAGTCAAATACCAATATAGTAAATAAATGACAAATACACACTCACATGATCTGTACTATCCTGTCTGTCAATATATATATTTTTTCATGTAAATATTTTCTTTTCATCTATCAAAATATCATTAATAAATATTACTAAACGACACATTGTCAGCACGTTATTCTTGATCACGTAACTGCCAGTTTTATCTCGTGTGACTTCCTCGACAAAATTTGTTCATCTGCATTAACCAATACAATCATTTTCACGTGACAACTTATCTAACAAAATCTTTTCTTATATCTGTCAAATATCAGTACAGTAAATAAACGACAAATACACACTCACATGATTTGTACTATCCTGTCTGTCAATATATATTTTTTTCATGTAATTTTTTTTTTCATCTATCAAAATATCATTAATAAATATATAATACATAATATCATTGAATTTTTTTAGGCAAAATTAGAATATTTTTTTCTGCATTTTAGTTCTTTGATATTTTCTTTTTATAAAAATAGATATTATTATTAAATATTTTGATTAAAAAAAACAAGAAAATAGTAACAAAGGAGTATATTAGTGTTGCGCCCACAAGCCCAATACCCAGTTGTAATAAAATCACAGTGGGCAAAGCATAGGCGAAAGGGTTTTTTTCCTTTTTAACGTTAAAGAGGGCTTCTTCTTTCTCCTGAAGCTCACTGTCTCTCTCTCTCTTTACAAATACAAATGCGTATCTACAATTTCTCTTGTACATAGTGAATCACAAAAAAAATGTTCTTTTGATCGTGTTAGGTTTTGGTACTGCGTGTATGTTGTAGAGTGTTGAAAACATGGCTACCACCGTTCAGGCGATCCGTTATCCAGTTGCAACCACCGGTGCCGGAAATATCGATGCTCTCAATAGAGTTCTTGCTGACTTATGCTCAAGAGGCAATCCTAAGGTTCTTTGATTTCTTCTCTTTCTTTCAATTTTTATTTTTGTTGAAAATTGTGGAGTTGGAACAGTAAAGGGAATCTTGATGTTGTTCTTTAGTCATTTGTTGAATTGGTGAGGAAGTGGAACAAGACATGATTTTGATTGTCTTAGGAATTGAGGACTGTTCAAGATTTTAGTTCTTGGTACATCTTGAGTTGTTTTCTTGATTTTTTTTTTGATAAAAAGTTCTTTTCTTGATTTTTTCTTTCTCAATTTTAACAGGAAGTCTTGGATAAAGAGTTCTTTTCTTTCTTTTGGTGCTGTGC
>JAJOOR010024542.1:0-12367 GCA_036250505.1 Solanum acaule | reverse complement strand
ATAGTTAATAGACCTTCAATATTATTGATCCATTATATAATATATGATTCATTGATGTAAGTTGACATTCATAAGTGATTTATATATCAATATTTTTTGAATATATTTGCTTATAATTATTCAAAATTGATGACATTATGGTAAGTTTTTAAAAACTATTCTTCACAGCATAAAAAAATAAAAAATTTAATTATGATAAAAGATTATTAAGTATGAAAATTTCTTCTTAATAAACTAATATATATATTTTTTAGAAAATAATAAGATCATTATTTTAGTTAAATGAGTTTGATAAATTAATTAAGTCTATTATTAAAAAAAAGACTTTAATGACATGTCATGCCAATGGGAGAGAGTGAGGCTTTTGAAGTGTCAAGTATATTTGGAGGAAAATAGTGATAATTGAGTGATATTTTGATCCTAAATAAAACATAAATGATATTTCAAGACAATTCCCTAAATTTGGGTGACCATTTTGGGAATTGACTCAAAATTATTCAGTGGCTGCATATCTGAAACTGAAAGAAAATCTCACCCAACAGATGTCTCAACTCCACGTGGCAGAACAGAGGCCTCTATATGTCATAAGGGAAATCCAAATACTAAACCATAACCAATCAAAAAATTCTTAGAAATCCACTAATTTTCATATATATAGCCCCACATCTCCTTCTTCCTTTCATATCATCACAAAAAAAGAAACAAAAAAGAAAAGCTTCAGCAAATTCAAAAAAAAAAAATGGCCACTTCTGCAATTCAACAATCAGCCTTTGTTGGTCAAGCAGTTGGTAAATCTCAAAATGAGTTTGTTAGGAAAGTTGGCAGCTTCGGTGAAGGCCGTATTACCATGAGACGTACTGTTAAAAGCGCTCCTCAAAGCATCTGGTATTTATTGTTTGAAATATTTCTACTAGTATTATAAATACAATCATCGAGTAATTTTGAAATTTGAATCTGAGGAACTTTTAATTTTTGACTTTGAATTGATTATTTTTTTTATGAAATAGGTACGGAGAAGACCGTCCTAAGTACTTGGGCCCATTTTCTGAGCAAACACCATCATACTTGACTGGCGAATTCCCGGGTGACTACGGATGGGACACTGCTGGACTTTCAGCTGACCCAGAGACATTTGCTAGAAACCGCGAGCTTGAGGTGATCCATTGCCGTTGGGCTATGCTTGGTGCTTTGGGCTGTGTTTTCCCTGAAATCCTTTCGAAGAACGGTGTTAAATTCGGTGAGGCTGTTTGGTTCAAGGCTGGATCTCAGATTTTCTCAGAAGGTGGGCTTGACTACCTTGGAAACCCAAACCTTGTCCATGCTCAAAGCATTCTTGCTATTTGGGCTTGCCAAGTTGTTCTTATGGGCTTTGTTGAAGGATACAGAGTTGGTGGAGGCCCACTTGGTGAGGGTCTTGACAAGATCTACCCAGGAGGTGCCTTTGACCCACTCGGTCTTGCTGATGATCCCGAGGCTTTTGCTGAATTGAAGGTGAAGGAAATTAAGAACGGGCGTTTGGCTATGTTTTCCATGTTTGGATTCTTTGTTCAAGCTATTGTTACTGGAAAGGGCCCAATTGAGAACCTTTCTGACCACATTAATGACCCAGTGGCTAATAACGCTTGGGCTTACGCCACAAACTTTGTACCCGGAAAGTGAAGTAATTAGTAGTATGTAATCTGTAAAATTTGGGCTAATTAATGAAGTTTTATGCTTGTGAAAAATTGGTTTGCACCTTGATGCACTATTCTACATGCTGATATTTTACAAACATGTTTCTTAGTGGTGTTCCCTTTTTTACCCCTAAGTATAATACTTACTTAAGGGGTCGTTTGGTACGAGAGATGGGATAGACAATGTTTTTTCATGGATATGGATATCTCATGCGATTAGTTATATTTATCCATCATTATAGAATTGATGGTGGGATGAATAATCCCGGAGCTAGCTATACCTCCAACCAAATGAAAGATTAATAATCCGGCATTTGTTCCAGAATTATTATCTCTTATCCCTCGTACTAAATGACTTGTCCGCACAATGACCTTTGAAAACTAGATTGAAACATAATTACTGTATATTTTTTTAAAATAAAACCAGTGCTAAGTATGTTTTTCTTTATTTTTTTGGTTTTCGTCCGGTACCTATATTAAAGCCCGACTAAATTCAAAATTTCATGTCATGAAATTCCATATTAGGGTAAAACACTTCCTAACAAAGGCGACTAAAGATATCACTTGGAATGAAAAATGAAATAAGAAGGATCAATACTATTAACATGTAAAGTTCAGCTGGCAGCAGAAGTCCTTTACTTTGAACTGAGGATATAAATTGCTAAAATTCATGTTTTAGTAGATAGTTTTATGCCAATAGTAAATTCATGTTTTAGTATATAGTTTTATGCCAATAGTAAGGTCAAAGTGTTAGATTAACCGGTGGTTATTAGCATTTTCAGTAATTATAGTCAAAATATAAGGAAAGTAAACACATAAAGGAAAAAAAAACATATATAATGAATTTCAACCAATCATAATTTCCCACAGTGATAGTGACTGTCAATTAATTCCTTTTGGACAAGTGTAGCTCCGCCACATACTGCATACAGACGTAATTGAAAAACTTGTATGATATTTTTCTCATTTTTGGATTGCAAGTTGATGTTGGGAAATGGAGAAAATGACCAAAATGGTCCTTACCTAGGGCCAGACCCACGTAGAGTCATTCGGGTGCTCGAACACTCAAATATATATATGTAAAAATTAAGAGGTATTTGTATAAAATTAACATAGAGCATTTAATGAACAAATGATTTGACTGATTCACTGACTCTTGGGTGGATGCTTAAGACTCTTTTAATATTGCTGAGCATGAATTCGAATTTCACTTTTAACATGTCTTTTTTATATTTTTAACTCCGCCATTGAATCTCACTATATTCACTTTGACTAATATAGTTCATATTATCTAAGACAATTCATCCAGATTAAGTGAATGAATTTGCTAGTGTCTTCTAAGATTCTTAAAGAAAAAATATCTTATTATCTTATTTGCATGAGTGAAAGAATTATTGAGTCACGACAATACTAAAGGTCCCTGTATCATGCCTACTTAAATTTTATTTAGAAATCCAAAATTGAAATAAATTTCTTTGACAAGATTCACTTATATTTAAAGTGAAATTTTTTCGATACGAATTTAAATTAATCGGCTTATATATATTTATTAGATACAACTAATACAAGTTAAGAAACAAAAAGTTGATAGATAATTTTCTATGACCAATTAAATAGAAAACTTTATGAATATCTCTAGTGTTTTATTTACTAGTATCGAGATATAAATAAAATGATAATGCTATTATTAATAATGTGTCGCCAAGTCCTTCGGGATGGCTCAGTTGGATTGGAGGGTGGTTATCCACACGGATAATCCGGGATCGATCCCCCTCAATGCCTTCTGAGTCGAGTCTGTCACATAAGGCTTGCCTAGTGCGGTTTACATCTCCTGTGTGGTTTGCAGGTATTACACAGCGTGGGATTTACCTTGTGCGCACAAAGTGTTCACCACAGAGTGAGAGATATATGATTAAGAATGGAGTTGTACGGAGTATGGCGAGAGTGACCTCCATGGCAAATAAGTTGAGAGAAACATGACTGAGATGGTTTAAGCATATTAAGAGGAGGTGTGTAGATGCACCAGTTAGGATGTGTGAGAGGTTGACTATAGTAGAGTTAGAAGAGATAGAGGTATCCCGTGGAATTAGTCGAGGTGCGTGAAAGTTGGTTCTGACACCACGGTCATCATTTTTTTTTAGAGGTATCCCGAAGAATTAATTGAGGTGCGTGAATGCCAACTCTGACACCACGATCATCAATTTTTTTTTAGAGGCATGTCAAAAAAGAGCAGGGATGGGATGATATATGGTTAATTAAGATATGACACAACTTCAGTTCATTGAGGGCACAACCTTAAATAGGAAGATACGAGGTTGAATATTAGGTTAGAAGTTAGTAGCTAGCTTAGGTGGGAGAGGTAGGAGCCTAGGAGGCTCCAAATTTAAGTTTTAAAATAAAATAAAATATATATATATATATTTGCAAAACAAAATAACCCCACATATCTTATCCAATAGTTGGGATAAGAGAGTATTGCTTTCTTTTCCTAAATATTATCATCTCTTTCTATTTATGCAAATTTGTAAACATTAATTTAGCAGAAAAAAAAGGGAAAATGTTTGAACACATAACAGCAAGTGAAATAGCAGGATTTGGAGTGGGTGGTTTACTACTTGCTGCCACCATTTATGCCCCCAAAATTGATTCCTTCATCTCTACTTCTCAACGCAGGTACTATGCACTATAACTACTTATTTCTTGTTTTTTCCTTTTTGGGTTTTGCCTTGTATTTTTATCCATGTAAATGAATTACGATTTGAGTATATTATTACCAAAGATTGAATCTTTACACATAAATAGCCAAATTACCTAATGTGTGGATTCAGTGACAAAGCCATAATTTTTTTTTTAAGGGTGTCCAAGAATAATAGTGTGTGGCGGTCAAAATAAAACAAAAAAATATTGTGTTATTTGGGGTTAGAACCTGAAACTCTTTCATTCAAATGGACTCATTATCACTACGTCAAAAGTATACTTTTGTTAAGGGTGTCCAACTTTAAATATATATCCATTAAATATAGAATTTGATATATATATACAATGTAATTTTCCGACGAAGGGTGTCCAATTGGATACCCTGGAATGGTTGTAGCTACGAGCCTACACTACTGTGTGGATTAAGCACACGCCATGGGTTCAAATCCTGACAAAAGACTAATATTAGTCTTTTTATTTCAAAATAAGTGACGTTTTTAGTTTGAGCAAACATGTTAATTATAAAACTACTCATATTCCTAAAATGTACTACTACTAACCTATCTTGAAAAAGATGTAGCTCGTTTCATGATCATGAATAAGGGTAAAATTGGAAGAACATTAGTAATATTACAACTTATTTTGAAATGGAGGGAGCAACATTTAAGGGGAGAATGATAGAGGGACAGATCAGTTATTCACCGAGTTTTGAATATTCGTGCATACAATATAGTTCATAGCTCTTATTGATCATCAAGAACCCAACTGCTTTTTTGTTTCAGTGTTGATACATAATGCATATAGTACTGGTTTTTCTTATGAGCAGTTCACTGGGAATGTGCAAAAAATGTGGAGATTTAAGACTGATAGCATGTTCAAGCTGCAAAGGATCTGGTACAATTAAAGGAGGAGCATTCAATTTCATTCTTTTGGAGGACAAATCAAAAGTTGGATCCTCTTCTTCTTGTACAAAATGTCGAGCTAGAGGACACTTTCAGTGCCCTGAGTGTTCTAAACTTAGTCAGGCTTGATCTACTTTACACTATACAAGCTTATTATATTCAAAATAGTTGTCGATGCTGCTTTTGCTATAGAATTTCTTCTGTAGTAGAATCTGTCGAAATTTGATCATACGCAAAAGTTATTCTATCAGTGCCCTGAGTTCTGGAAATGTTATCAACTGTTATATGAAATTTCAGCTTGTCATCATAATTCTGGTATTCTGAAGCCTTATAATGAACAAGGCATCAGTACAGTAACTTACTAATACGCTTCTTGGTTCACGGACATATTATACGCGGATTATAATGTAGGATTTGGTTGTTTATTTTAGAATGTGGATGTATAGTGAATTGAATTTGACATAAAGAACATAGAGAAATCAAACACATGATTAATACTGCAGAGTTTTATACCTCATACCAAACGAATTTTTCAACCACATTCCTTTTCCTTTCAATGTACAACATAACTTGGTTCGTCTCTGCGACATGTTCTGCGCTCCTCAATTTCAACTTCATCTCTTTAATCTTGGTCTCTGTATTTCCTAAATATCAAATGTGTGATTTATCACCTACCATGAACTCATAAAGCATACCTTTACGCTCCGCTGAGCTTAGTCCTGCTTCCTTTCTCACCCCCTCCTTATCTTCATCATTTCTCTTATTTGTTAAACTTCACTCCATTTTCCTGCCACAGCATACATATTTGAAAGGAGAACATAAGACTGAGTTGTTACTGGACTTATTTCAATCAATCTTTTAGCTGTATCTTCACCAATTTCTAAGTTGCAAAGTGGTCCTAGAACCACTAAGTAGACTCATCCAAATTACTTTATTTGGTTTCACGGACATGTTGTCTCTTTAGTCCTTTCATGTCTACCAAACAACCATAATCTTCGACTGTTGGTTCAATTGCATATTCATTTTTCATCATATCAAAGTAACACCTACCATCATCAACGAATAAACATGCGTTAAGCATTTCGGGGAGCAGTACGTGTAGTCTCACCATGATCTATGACATATTTTTGGAATTTAGGGGTTAATTTACAGAAATTAGGCAATTTTCTCAGTTTTATGTGTGTGTTATCTCTTGAATATTTGGTTGATATGACTACCGGTCGATTTTTTTTAGAACCATTACGGAACGCAAAGTAGGAGTTGGGGAAACAGTATCTATAGTCTCACCATGATCCACTACATATTTTTTGCATTTTGGGGTCAACTTACAGAAATTAGGCGACATTCTGAATTTTTCGTGTGTGTGAGCCTATGAATATTTTGGTGATATGGTTTTCGATCGATATTTTTGGCAGAACCTTTACGGAACCCTCCGTAGGGAGTTGGGGGAGCAGGACGTGAAGTCAAACCATTTTTCAGACATATTTTGGGCATTTAGGAGCCATTTTATAGGAATTAAGCGGTTTGCTTATTTTTTACATGTGTGTTAGCCCATGAATATTTTGGTGATATGACTTTTAGACGTTTTTTTTGTGAAACCGAACCCTCCGTAGGGAGTTGGGGGAGTAGTGCGTGTAGCCGGACCATTTTCAGACATATTTTGGGCATTTAAGAGTCATTTTATAAGAATTAGGCGATTTTCTTAGTTTTTCGTGTGTTAGCTCATAAATTTTTTGGTGATACGACTTCTAAAACGGTTTTTTTCGGAACCTTTACAAAACCCTCTGTAGGGAGTTGGGGGAGCAATACGTGAAACCAAAACATTTTTCAGACATATTTTGGGCATTTAGGAGCAATTTTACAGAAATTAAGCGATTTTCTCAGTTTTTTGTGTGTGTTATATAGCCCATGAATATCCTAGTGAAATGGCTTCCGAATGACTTTTTTGTCAAACCTTTACGGAAACCTCCATAGGAAGTTGGGAGAGCAATACGTAGTCTGACCATGATCCACGATATGTTATTGACACTTATGAGCCAATTTAAAGAAATCGTGCGATTTTTTCGGTTTTTCGTCTATGGCTTAAGGCTATCACTCAACATAGCAGAAAACAAGCCCAAACAATCCAAATACTTGTCGTTCATTATAAACCAGGCTATCATCGAGTTCCAATTTCTTGTTTCCATTTGATTGAACAAGTCAAGCGCCATCCTATTGCAACACCGACTTCACCACACTGGAAATACTCAAATGGCATAGCCAACCCATGAATCATATTGCTTGATTAATATATTAAGAGCATTTTTAGTGCAACATAGAATGTTTACTTTGTTATGAATGGGATTATACCTTAAAGTTGGTGTTAGATTTAAATCTACAACACTTAAAATCAATCAGAAGCTCAGATTGAAACTAATATATATTGATATATCAAGGCACCTCTATATAGCTTTCTATTCCTTCTGTGTTCTGCATAATCAGTAGCCCAGATTGGATAAGGCACCTCTATGGCTCAAGTTACTCAACATATAATTTACATTGCATTCCTTCCTACCTGACCTAATATATTTTTAATGTAAATTACACTGCATTTTGTGGCTGTTTGATATTCTCACAATTCTTTACCAAATCAGTATATCCATCAGCTGAAGCTATGGCAAACTCTGTCAGTGAGCTCAGAGCAACTGACATTCCTGCACATAGCACTCTAATGGCAACCTCTGCCATCTTTTCTGCTGTCATTAAGTCCTCATCAAGCTGTCCAACTTCCACGATATCCATGTTCCCATCAGATTCTCCGCCGAGACTCTTTGACCCACCAGGAGTCCGGCGGGAATCTTCCTTTAGTTGTTGTGCATAGAGTGAGCCTACTCCTGCTGCGAAAAAATCTAGTCCTTCAAGCACTGGTGTCTCCCGGATGGAGTCTAATAACCTGGACCACTGGATGCAAATGCTGAATATTGGTGGAGCTCCCGTGGAACGACGAGGAGAGAAGGGAAATTTTGATGTGTCAGAATCTGAACGAGCACAGCGCAAAAGCCAGCCTGCTAAAGCATGCAAGTATGATCGTTGAGAAACGATCCATGACTCGAAACAGGCTCTCCAATTTCTGAGCTCCATCTCAAGGTTAGCAGCAGAACGGGCTAGCCTATGAGGCTCAGAAGGTGACATGACTGTGTACTTCCTTATACCGGACTTCTTTGAAGGTGTGCCAGCTAGTAAGAGCTTGGCTTCATCTAGAGTATGCTTTTGCATTTGGTGGCACTCTGTCATAACCTTCCACATTCTTCCTAACCTGTCATCAAAGGAGCTATGTTGTAAGTTTTTAGTACATAGCAGCAAATAACATTTAATAGCAGAAGAAACCTAACTTCGATCATTGAATTTTAATTAGCATATTGATGTCAAAGTTTAGCTCCAATAATTGACTAACCAAACCAAATTGAGAAAGTTGGGGGACATCAAAAGAACAGAGTCTCTGAAGCTCTAAATAACTAAATGTGCAAAAACCAAGACCTTAGGGATCCTTCTGGAAAATTTGATATGAAAGAAATAAACATATTTGATATGCTGTAAATAATTCTAGTAGACAGCTAGGGGTGGATAAAATTTACCGTTATTCGCTCAACTCAGATGTCCGATCATTTGAGAAGTTGGTCAAATATGTATCAACCCATATTATTTACATCATAAAATAAGGAAACCCATGGGTATCCACCAATTGCACTCCTTTAAAGTATGAAAGGGTGTAGTAACCTCAAAAAAATATACTTATTAAGGGTGTGTTTGGTATGAAGGAAAACATTTTATGAAAAAAAAATTCAATTTTCTCATACTTGGTTGACTGAAATGTTTTGAAAAATATTTTACAAATGGAATTACTTTCCTCTAAATTTAAGAAAAATGACTTCTGTATATAAAGTAAAACATTTCTTTAAAAACTATTTCAACCTCACCACCCCAAAATGGGTACCCAACACCCGACTACGACCTCCATACTGGACATGTATCCCGAACCTAATTTTGGACCCGGCTTCCAAGCTCGACCTGAGACCCAACACCAACCGCACCTTGACGTGGGACCCAAATCCCGACCCCAAGTTGAGACTTGATCCAAGACCTAGCTCCCGAATCTCAACCACGACCTGAGACCTGACCTGGGACCCGACTCCTGACCATAGACCCGAATCCCAGCCCAGAGTCGAGACCTAACACCCCATCGAACCCTTTCTTAGGACCCGAATCCCAACCCGGAGGTTAGACACGATCTAGGACCTAGCTCCCGAATCTCGACCACGACTTGAGACCCGACCGAGGACCTAACTCTCTGACCTGGGACCCGACTCCTGACCATAGACCTAAATCCCAACCCAGAGTCGAGATCCGACTCTTAACCCATGCCTTAACTCCTTGACCATAGACCCGAATCCCAACCTAGAGTCGAGACCTAGCACCAGATTAGACCCTGACCTGAGACCCGAATCCCGACCCCAAGTTGAGTGGGAATCCAAGACCTAGCTCCCGAATCTCGATCACGACTTGAGACCTAATTCCCTGACCTGGGACCCGAATCCCAATCCAATGTCGAGACCCAACTCTTGTCCTAGGACCTAACTCTTTGACTCCTGACCCTAAACCTCTGAAGCTCAACTTCGAGTCAAGACCCAGGACCTAACTCCCCAACTCCTGACCCTAGACCCGAACCTTAACCCTGAGTCGAGACTCAACTCTCGACCCGAGACGTAATTCTCCGACTCCTGACCCTAGACCCAAATCCCAACTCAGACTCTCAACTCGGGACCTAAATCCTAACTTTTGATCCTAGACCCGAAGGCCGAATCCCAACCACAAGTCAACCTGACTCTTGACTCAGGACCTAACTCCTCAACTTTTGATCCTATACTCGAATCCCAACCCTGAGTCAAGACCCGAGAACCCTTCGAGATTCTTAACTCGAATCCAACCCTCAATTTGAGACTTAACTCTCAACCTAGTTCTAACTCTTAACCCTAGACCCAAATCCCAACCTCAAGTCGAGACTCGACTCTCAAGCTGGAACCTCCACTACCCGACTCCTGAACCTAGACCTAAACCCCAATACCGAGTTGAGACCTAACTCTCATCCAGGACCTAACTCCCCGACTCTTGACCCTATACCCAAATCCCAACCTCAAGTCGAGATCTGACTCTCAACTTGGGACCTAACTACTCGACTCCTAACCCAAGACCTGAGTCAAGACCCGAGAACCCTTCAAGATTCTTAACTCGAATCCAACCCTCAATTTGAGACTTGATTCTCAACCTAGTTCTAACTCTTAACCCTAGACCCAAATCCCAACCTCAAGTCGAGACTCGACTCTCAAGCTGGAACCTCCACTACCCGACTCCTGAACCTAGACCTAAATCCCAATACCGAGTTGAGACCTAACTCTCATCCAGGACCTAACTCCCCGACTCTTGACCCTATACCCAAATCCCAACCTCAAGTCGAGATCTGACTCTCAACTTGGGACCTAACTACCCGACTCCTGACCCAAGACTTGAATCCTAACCCCAAGTCGAGACCCAACTCTCAACTCAGGACTTAACTCATCTCCCCGACTCCAGGACCTAACTCTTTGACTCCTGATCCTAGACCTGAATCTCAACCTAAAACCTAACTCATTGTCTCTTAACCGTGACTTAGGACCCAACTCTCGACCCCGACCTGGGACCCGACATCCAACCTCGAACTGGGATATTTATCCCAACCTTGACATGAGACCCGAAATCCAACTCCCGACCCTATATCTAACCCTTGACTCTACCCTAGACCTAATTCCTGACTCCTGACCCTAACCTGACTCCCCACGCCGACCCTGACATGAGACCTAATACCCAACTCCCTACTACTAACCTTGATTTAGGACCTGACTCTGACTCCTCACATTGACCCGTCACCCAACTTCCACTGCCAACCTGGGACCCAATCCTGACCCTAGCTTCCGACCTTTGATTGGGGACTCCCTACCATGTTTTGAGACCTAACTCCTAACCTTGATCCCCCATCCAGAATCCAACTCAGAACTCTTCGTGGAAAATATTTCCCTTCATATCAAACACACCCTAAAAATAGAAAAAAAAAATGTTTGTCATCTCTTTTACCCATTTTTTATCCATATCAAATATGGGCAGGTCGTATACTTTATCCGTTTAAAATGTTTTACTTTTTTTCTCAATTGAGACATCAATGTAAAATGTCTTACTTGATTATATCATTAAAGGAACTTCTCAAGTTCTCTTTTAAATCTCTTTTGGTAACAAATATATACAATTAAATTATGTGAGCAGATATAACCGTACATACATACATGTGTATGTATGGATATGGGGGCAGCTTCAATAACATGACAGTTTGAGCAAATAAATCATAGCACTGGAATGGTTGGCAAGTATAGATAGCTGAAGAACAGTAAGAGGGATATCATAAAGCACTGGAATGGTTGGCAAGTATAGATAGCTGAAGAACAGTAAGAAGGATATCATATACATACCCTTGCACTAATTCTAAAAGCTGAGGTTGCAATTCTTCATCCCTTAAAGTTTCAATCCTTCTTGAGATAGATTCAACAGAGTGGATTGAAACCTTTATCTGAGTATCCAGATTCCTAATGGCTGCTCTCGTTTTATCCACAGACGAAGGGTCTGCTCCATTCACATCAAGATTTCTGAGTTGAGTCAATTTTTTCTCATACGCTAGCCGGATCCGCTCACCTGCCTATCAAACATTATAATAGTGAATAACTGATGTTCACGACAACATCTTAGAGTAATTAGGTTAACAGGAAAATGTTACTTAAGAGAAACATGGTTGGAGGTCAGATAAATTAAAGAAATTTTAAGCAATAATTTTGTTTTATCCATACATGCGCATGTCTTGCCATTTCCCTGTTATTTCTGGAATGAACAATAATTTTTATCCTTCTTGCTCAAGAATCACATTTGAATTCATTCTACGTTCAGCAGGTAATAAATGGAATTCATGCATCCCTTTCATTTTATATATACATGCATGTCTTGCATTTTCCTGTTATTTCTGGAATGAACAGTGATAAT
>JAJOOR010024541.1:0-14854 GCA_036250505.1 Solanum acaule | reverse complement strand
TTTTCATGGTGGAGTTGCACTAAAAGAGTTGTTCTTGATTGTGTTTTCATGGTGGCATTGAGGTAACCTGAATTGGGTCTTCTTATTTCTTCCTTTTGATTCACACCCTTTTCAAACGATTCAACTTTTCATAGTAGAGTTACACTAAAAAGCTCTATTTGACTGTATTTTAATGGTGGCATTGACCAAATTCAAACACAATCAAAAAGAGGTTTTTAGTTCTAATTGGTATTAAATTCGCTAGTTCTTGGTTGTTCACTGCTATGAATATATGCATTATTTTAGGTATCATTGATTGAGGTTGTATATGATGATGAGAAAGAAAATAGGTTATTAGGTTTGAAGGGGAGAGAAGATGATCAAATCTTTTAATTTTGATGATTTTTTTAATTTGGTTTGGGTCAAAGAATGTGGATATGGGTCAAATGGGTAGGAAAATTTTTGGTGGGTTGTAATTTAAATTTATCCAATAGAAAGATGTCACATAATAATTAATAATAATAATAATAATAATAATAATAATAATAATAAAAAGATTGTTAGTTTTAAGGGTAATGGTGGACCAAAAAGGTGGATCGAGGGGTATTTTTAACCCAATAGGTGAATGAGGGGTATTTTTAAACCTTTTCGAATAGTTCAGGGGTATTTTTGGCCCTTTTCCGATTATTTAATTGTGATTATTTATTGTTTGTTGTTTAACTCTAACTTTGGAATTTTTAATTAACTTAATTAGATTCCCCAAAAGATGAGTTATTTTCTTTGTGTTGGTTTGCTTTAAATACTTTTTTTGTGTTGAGAGAATATATTTTATTAATTAAATATTGGTCAAATTTTACATCCTCAGTTAAGGTAAATCGATTGTTCTTAAAAAATGTGTTACTCAACGCTTCTTCACACATTTTTACTCATTCTAAAATTGTTTTAAATTAAGTATTTTTCTTCAATAAACTTTAAAAAATGACTTTCTTTTACTTTGTCACTTTCTCAAAAAGTTAGTCAAAACTCTTATTCTTCAATTAATTAAAAATGGTTTTCATGCTTAAATTTACCAATTGAGTTTAAATCATTATTTTTAAAAATGAGTCAAGCAAATCCTAATTAATCTAGTTTTGTTAAAATTCTATTCACATGCAATTTAATTCAAATGTTTTATTTTTGGGTTCCTTTCTCTAAAATAAAAAAAATAAAAAAAATGCGTCATTTATTTAACTATTTTCTCAAAGTTAATCAAATATATTGTAAGTTATTATTTTTTATGTTAAATCATTATTTTTTCTAAAAATAGTCAAATATATTTTAGTCAAGTCGCAGGTCAACCGCATGTTAGTGGACACTTCGAATGCTTAAACCCTTCTCGATGTGTAAATTGAACCCCGAACCCTCTTTGGTATTTTCAAATGATTTTTTCTATTTAAATCTTTGAAAATTATAAGTTTTCTTAATTTCTTTAAAAAATTAAGTGGCGACTCTTTTCTAAGTATTTTTCTCAAATTGTTTTATACTTAGAACATTTCAAAAGGTGATTTTTCTAAAGATAGGGAAATTACGACACAACAGTTGGTAATTTGAGCCAACTTGCAAACTTGTCCTTGACTGATAATTAATTAACAGGTTCCATTCCCGTAGGACTATTTAATATCTTGTTGCTACTTGCCATACATCTGCGATACAATACACTTTCTGGTCCTCTCTTGCTAGATGAAGGAAATATTGTGTCAAATCTGAAGCATTTAAGTATATCTAACAACCAAATTTCTGGTTGCATTCCTTCCAACATATGCCAACTCACAGAGCTCAAAGTTTTGTCCATATCTTTCAAGAATATAACCGGAGACATACCTAGAAATATTGGTTGTTTATCCAAACTCTTAAGGTTTTATATTGGTGAAAATCCAATAGAAGGGACTATTCCCACTTCATTGGGAAATATCTCCACTCTGCAATATCTTTATTTTGGAAACAATCACATAGTGGGGCGAATTCCTCCGGAATTAGGGAAGCTATAAAATTTGTGGCAATTAAGCTTTGACCATAATTCTAATCTTATTGGCCAAATTCCAGAGGCTATTTTCAACATATCTTCTTTGGAAATGACCGATTTCAGTTTCAACAACCTCTCAGGGAGAATTCCAACCACTACAGGTCTTCATCTTCCAAACCTTGAAGAACTTCACTTGTGGTGCAATCAGCTGGAAGGGGAAATTCCATTGTTCATAACAAATGGTTCCAAGCTTCAGATACTCGAGCTAAATAATAATTTTATGACAGGAATTATTCCTACTAATTTGGGAAATTTCCGTGAGTTGAGATCACTCTTCCTACATCATAATTAACTTACCAATGAACCAAGAGAGCGTGAGTTGTTATTCTTCAATTCTTTGGCTGACTGTAGGATGTTGAGAAATCTACAAGTGGGTTCCAATCCATTGAATGGCATTCTGCCCAATTCTATTGGGAATCTTTCATCTACTATTGAATACTGTTATATAGAAGATGCACGCATCAATGGCCTCATCCCCAAAAGTATAGGCAACATGACCGGTCTTACCTTCCTTCTGAGATTGGTAAGCATAAACAACTCCAAGGGCTCTATATATTTAACAATAAATTGCAGGGACATATTCCAGAGGCGGTATGCCATTTATCTAATTTCTTTCTATTATATCTAGATGGTAATAATCTCTCTGGATTAATTCCAGAATGCTTAGGAAATCTTAGCATGCTACAACTGAAGCTTTGGGTTCTAATAAATTTTCATCAAAATTTCTGTTTAACCTTTGGAAAATGAGTGGTCTTATCTTACTAGACGTGTCACAAAATTCTATAGAGGGAGAAGTTCCATAAGATATTAGAGGACTGAAAGCCATTGTAGAACTACATCTTTCATATAACCACTTTTCGGGAATGATACCAAGCAGATTTGGGGAACTCCAAAACCTGCAGTACCTTGACTTGTCCAACAATTCATTTTTTGGCAAAATTCCATTATCCTTTGCCAACTTGATAAGCTTAGAATACTTGGATTTGTCTTCAAATGCATTGTCAGGTACTATTCCTAAGTCTTTGGAAAAACTCTCATATAACGGCATTAATGTTTCATTTAATGATTTAGACAGTGAAATACTGAGTGGTGGCGTGTTTGCAAATTCCACTTTGCAATCATTTCTCGGGAATAAAGGTCTTTGCGGAATGCACATATTGGAGATTCCTGCTTGTGCTATCACTAATCCTGGAAAACAATCAAAGCTTAAGGAGGTTTTGCTAAAAATTGTTACTTCAGTGGTTACTTCATCCTTTCTAATATTCTTGTTGGTTTCAATTTGGATAATGAAACGACAGAAGAAAGGGAAGTCCAAAGATGTGGAGAAGGTACTGGAGATCGGGACTCATCAATTAGTTTCTTATTACGAGATTCAACAAGCAACAAATAATTTTGATGAATCCAATTTAATTGGTGAGGGAAGCTCTGGCATTGTGTACAAAGGCACATTGTTTGGTGGAACTGCAGAGGCCATTAAGGTTCTAGATTTGGAAAATGAGAAAGTACGCAAGAGGTTTGATTCCGAATGTGAAGTGATGAGAAATGTTAGACATAGAAATCTTGTTCCAGTGATTACTACTTGTTCTAGTGACTATATAAGAGCCTTTGTTCTGTGATATATGCCCAATGGGAGTCTTGAGAATTGGTTGTATAGACAGTTCCTCTTGAACCTCCTTCAAAGAGTCTCCATAATGCTTGATTTGGCTGTGGCAATCGAATATCTACACGATGGTCATAACACTCCAATAGTTCTTTGCGACTTGAAGCCAGCCAACGTTCTTTTGGATGAAGATATGGTGGCTCATGTTGGTGATTTTGGAATCTCTAATATTTTAGCTGTTAGCAAGTCTGTGGCACATACAGAGACATTGGGAACTCTTGGATACATTGCACCAGGTATAAAAAATCTACTCTCCTTGCTTTTCTCTTATCATAATTAAGCCTCTCCAAGTTGTAGAAGTAAAAAAAAAAAAAGTTTTCATTTATGCAGATGTATTGTTTTTAATTCTTTTCTTCATTCTGTTTTTAAGAATATGGCACGAAGGGAATAGTGTCCACTAGTGGTGATGTTTATAGCTACGGAATCATGTTGATGGAGGTTTTGACGAAAAGAAGACAAACAGATGAAGAGATATGCAATGGAAATCTTAACTTGAGGAAATGGATCATACAATCATTTTCAGGGAGTATGATGGACGTTGTGGAGGCCAATATTTTTTGTGAGGAAGAAGAAATCACTAGTTAAAGTGAAATGTGCATAGCCTCCATGATAGAATTGGGTTTAGACTGCACAAAGGAAACACCAGAATCAAGAGTGACCATGAAAGAAGTAGTGAAGAGGCTTAACAAAATCAACAACACATTTCTGGAAACATAGAAGTCATGGTGTTCTTTTTTGAGCTGCAAATTAATATGATGCTTTTTGTTTCTTTAATAAAGTTGTCGTTTAGTACTACATGAAGTCTTTGAGTGTTTTGGACCTATTTTAATCTCTGAACTATTTGTGATTATGTTTTGAATGCTTGAAAGAAACCAGAAATAAAGGTGTTTAGCTGCACTATTTTGTTTTTTGAATGTGATGAAACAATTAGTGAATTGAGCACTTTTGATTTCCTTGTACTAATTAATTACTGTCTTCTTTGGACTTTACCTGCACAAGTATTCCAACAAACCTATCTTAACAGCAGAGAGTTCCAAAGAAAAATTGGTAATCTGAGCAAGCTTGCATTTTTGTCCTTGGTCGATAATCATTCCCGAAACACTATTGTCCCTCTTGCTTGATCTGAAGTTTCTAAGTATATGTTACAATCTAATTTCTGGTCACATTCCTTCCAACAACTTAACTGGAGAAATACCCTTCAAAAATCAAGTAGTTTTCCTTAGGAAAGATTAGTGTGAGGCTTCTATTATAATCCTGAGCTTAATTTCATTGAAAATATGTTTTAGATGTTATTTTCATACTATGATATAGACATATATATGATCATTTATAGGTTGAATGACACTTTGATCTCTAAAAAAAACCTTGCTATTTTTATACACAATTTTTTTTGTAAACAATGTCACATTTACATAAGAGAATCAATAAACATATCTGTTATAACTTTAGTGACCTCAGTATGTGTTGTTTGTCGTGTATTCCTAAGATACTTAGAACAAAACTTTGAAGAACTTGGTAAGAAACAACAAAGTTTAAAGAGTATTTTCGAAACTAGAAAATTAAGACTAGCAGAGAAAATAGAATCAGAAACTGATTGGAAACAATATAAAAATATTTTTCTCAAAGAAAGAAAATCGAGCCCACTGAATGAACAATGTCCCCTTAAGGAAATTATTCCCCTCAAGTACCCGAGGTCAACGGAATAAATCCTCCCAGGATAGAACGATCTTACTCACCGGTGTATCGATACCTAAGACCACGGTGTCAGCAAACCACTCAACGACAGTAAAATACACTTTGAATACTAGATTTAGTAGTAGAAGAAGTCCAGAAAAATTATGTCCTTAAAATGAGAGGAAATCCCTCAATTTATAGAAAACAAAGGGTAGTGTAAAAAGGTTCTTATTGTGCCTTACCGGAAATGTCACAAACCTTTGGAAAAGTCACAATCTTTCGGAAAGGTCACCACCTTTCATAAAAGTCACAACTTTTCATAAAAGTCGCAACTCTTCATAAAAGTCGCAACTCTTCATAAAAGTCGCAACTTTTCATCAAAGTCACAACTCTTCGTAAAAATCGCAACTCTTCATTTTCCATTCACACCTTTTAAAACCCAACAATCCCCCGCATGAATGGGGAATAACTCCAAGACAAAGAAACGGACAAGTATGTGTACTTTAAAAGCAAGAATTAATTGCATCTGGATAAGTAGGTTTCCCCTTGGACTTTCCGTAGTGAACATATGTCGGATATACTCGGTCAAGTAGATGCGATATCTTTGAACCGTCGAGCTTTGGTGAATACCTAGACAACCATATGTCACACAATTAACCCTTTACCATTTATGGTTCTTACGGTTGTGTTCGTTTCAACCACGAACACCTCCTGGTTTCATGAGTGTATAGAGAGATGGGCTTTTGATAATCATCCTCTTTGAAGCGGCTTACACTTCACACTCACATAGGTGATTTCTAAACGTGTTATCGCATAGATAAACTATTTGGTCAAATCTGCCAAACTTAGCAAATCATTAAAAACTTTAAGATTTATTAACTCATTAACTAGCCTTAATGTTGTATCCTTGTTCCTGAGCATTGACTTCATCATGGGAATGGATTGAGTTGGTTGACAATGCCAAACCGTCAGTCACAACTTTGTTTTTCTCCTTGAATCTAGCTCTTGGGATCTCCAGTCTGCTAGATAGAGTTACCGCCATGATGACTTGTCCTAAGCCGTAAACCCATTCCCTTAGATGATCTTTCAACTTTCTCTCTAGTTAAACCTTTTTGTAAGTGGATCCGACACATTATCCTTCACCTTACATAGTCAATTGTGATAATTTCAACAGATAGTAGTTTTCTAACGGTATCATGTCTATGTCTTATATGACGAGACTTTCCGTTATACATCATGCTCCATGCCTTACCTATTGCATCTTGACTATCAAGAAATTTCAGAGTCTTTCAACTTATTCACCGACCTTATCTAGAGCACTTAGCTCACAGATCATTGTAGAGCTAGCGATACATGTCTTTTTTGGAAGATTTCCAAGAGACTGCTCCTCTACCAAGAGTAAATACATATCCACTCGTGGATTTAACTTCATTTGTCCGGTGATCCAATTTGTATCTGTAACATCCGACAATTTGAAATAACTATGAAGAGACTTAGAAATTTGAAATAGTCATTTTTGGGAAAGAATTCAAAATCTGGAAGTTTGGTTAAGTATGGAAAAGTGAGTTTTTGGCCAACTTTGTATAGTCATAACTCCTAGCTCAGGATAATTTAGGTGTAGTTCCAGTTATGTTTGCGAAGCTCGTGGAATGATCTTTCCAACGCCGCTGAGTTTGCTCGATTCTGAGTTCGTATGAGTGAGTTATGCCCATTGGAAGTTGGGCTGTTGGCACAGGGAAGTCAGCCCGAAAATTGTAAGGGTATTTTGGTCTTTTCCCTAACCAATTCTTTTGGTTATATTAGGGATTTAGACTGATTTTTAGATCAGTTTTTCCCTTTTTAAAAGAGTGAGAGTGAGGGCTTGTGAGTGAAGAGGAGGAGAAGAGGAGAAAAGAGAAGAACAAGCAAGGAGATCGTCGTGGTTTCGTCGGGGGTGATCCCTATTAAGGTATGTGAGTTCATAGTGTTGGGTTGGTTCTTTCCCCCACACGCCAAACTCATTTTAATTCTGAGAAAAGATTGGTTGTGTTTGTTGAAGTTGTTGGTTGTGTTGTTGAAGTTCTTGTTGATTTGGGACATGTTTCCAGTTGTGTTTTCGAATTGAATCTATTGTATGTTGAGAGGCTTTATGATTCTAAGTGTTTGGGGATGGAACCTTTGAAGTTAAGGTAGTTTAGAGTTGGGAAAAAGAAGAAGAAAAGTTGAGTTTTTCGGGGAAAAGGGCTGGGGCGTCGCGCCTGCCAGCGCGCACCAAAAGGACCTATGAGTTTTCCCCTTGGGGAGGCGCGCCTAGCAGAGTGCCCAGTAGGCCTCTCTGAGTCCTAAAGGTTGGCACTTTGCGCCTCTCAGAGCGCCAAGGACACCAACCTTTCCCATTCTTTCCCCACTTTTTCATGCATGTTCCTTGGTAATGTACCTATGTTTCATAGTTGTTTCCAACACTCCAAGGTATGTCTAAATGTCAAGAACTCATTCATAAACATGAGATCATTACCCTTGAATTCATAATCCAATTCGAGGAAAGTTCGGATCAAAGTCAAGTGAAGTTAGAGTCAAGTCCACTAAGTAAAGTAAAGTTCTATATCACAGCGAGGTATATGATGATCCTTGGGCAACGTGAGGTAAAACGTTGTATCATCACTAAGGCTCATAGTGGTGGTTGTCGGTTAAAGAACTTCCCATAAAAGTTATATTACTTTTATATTAGTAAAGTTAAGTTTGTTATTGTTTTATCATTAACAAGCTAAGTTGTTTACATTGTTTTACAAGCTATTTATTTATTTCATGTGTCTTATTGCTTTATATTGAGTTCGGTTATTCATGAGTCGAACAGAGCCAAGGTAAGTGTTCTCTTGTACTTCTTTCAAGCTTAAGTTGTAGTTTAACTTTCCAACTCGCATACTCGTACATTCCATGTACTGATGCCAGTTGGCCTGCATCTTATTATAATGCAGACGCAGGTACCCAGGATCAGCATCCAACACGCCGTTGATCCAGCTGAGCACTCTAGAGTCAGTGGTGAGCCTCCTTGTTTTTCGGAGGACTCTGTTATTTTGTGTTCTTAGTTTTGTTTTATTAGGATATTGCGGGGTCTGTCCCAACATCCATCTCAGTGTTATAGAGGCTTCACAGACAGTCAGTCAGTTAGTATTCAGTCTCAAATCTATGTATATATATATAAATATTCTATTTTGAGACTCTAGTTGCCTTTTTGGTCAGATTTTATCAGTTGAGTTGTTTTATGACCTTTCATTGTATTTAGTTATTCTGTTGAGTTATGTTTTTGCTGAGTTAAGAAAGCCAGGTCAAGGGTTCGCTTAGGGCCATCAATGGTCTCCGAGTGCCGGTCCTGCCCAGGGTGTAGGCTCGGGGCGTGACAATCCTGGTATCAGAGCACAGAGTTCAAGAGTCCTACAGAGTCTATGAAGCCGTGCCTGTAGAGTCCTAGTTATCGGTGTGAAGCACGCCACATCTATAAATGGAAGGCTATGACACTTAGGAAGATTTCTCATTTCTTTCACACTCATCTCGTGCGTTAGAGTTTATCTCTAAAAAGTTACTTTCTAATTCGTGCTTGCGCGTGTTTTCAGAAGATTATGCCTCCACGAATAGCAGTCAGAGTTCTTCTAGCTATGAGGAGTGTTAAGGGACAAGAGTTACCAAGTGCCCTAGAAGTGCAAACCCAAGAAGAGATTAAATATGCTGATTTTCGTGAAGCTATCCAGATGTTAAGTCAAGTTGTGACCTTTCATGTTGGGCAGAGAGATAATCGACACGAAGTGGTTGATACTTCAAGGATCCGTGAACTCTTAAGGATGAACCCACCAAGCTTCACAGGTTCAAGTGTCACTGAGAATCCGGAGAACTTTATTGAGGAGCTTAAAAGGGTATTTAATGTGATGCATGTTGCTGAGTCGGAGAGGGTGGAACTAGTTGCATACCAATTGAAGGGTGTTGCTAGAATCTGGTTCGACCAATGGAAAAAGAATAGGGCTGAGGATGCGCCAATAGTGACTTGGGTTGTGTTTGAGAGTGCTCTCATGGGGCGTTTCCTTCCTTGTGAGTTGTGAGAGGCAAAGAAAAAGCGTTTCTCACCCTTAATCTGAAGTCTATGAGTTTTCATGAGTACAGTCTGAAGTTTACACAACTTTTCCACTATGCTCCGGAGATGGTTGCTGACATGAGGAGCAGGATGAGTTTATATGTTGCTGGGTTGTCTCGTCGGTCAAGCAAGGAAGGCAAGGCAGCTATGCTGATAGGGGATATTGACCTAGCAAGATTTATGATTCATTTACAACAAGTTGAGTAGGATAAGTTGAAGGGTAATAGGGCTAAGATAGTAGGGGACAAGTTCAGGAAGCAAAAGAATGATGCTAACCAGTCATCCCTCCCACAGAAACAGAAGGGACCTGCTCCACCATCTACTAGTACACCTGCACCTAAGAACAAGAGTGAGTACTATGGTCAAAATTCTAGAGTAAAACCTAGCTATTCTCAGGGTAGTGTGGCGCAAAGGGGTAGTAAGCCTCCTGCCTGCGTCAAGTGTGGTAGGAACCACTCAGGTATTTGTCGTGAGGGCTCCATTGGTTGTTTCAAGTGTGGTCAGAATGGATATTTCATGTGAGAGTGTCCAAAGAATAGGCAGGGTAATGGGGGCAATAGAGCACATTCTTCTTCAGTTGTTCCCCCAGACATGACGACACCTAAATGAGCTACTTCTAGTACCGGAGGAGGAGCAAACCGCCTCTATATAATCACCAGTCACCATGAGCAAGAGAACTCTCCAAATGTTGTCACTGGTATGATCCAAGTCTTTGCCTTTGATGTGTATGTTTTGCTAGACCCAGGAGCAAGTTTATCTTTTGTAACTCCTTATGTTGCAAATAAGTTTCATGTTCTTCCTGAAAGACTTTGTGAACCCTTTTGTGTTTCTACACCGGTTGAGGAGTCTATTCTAGCAGAAAGAGTCTATCGTGATTGTCCTGTTTCTATCAATCACAAGAGTACACTGGCTGATTTGGTTGAGTTAGACATGGTAGATTTTGATGTCATTCTAGGTATGGATTGGCTTCATGCCTGTTATGCATCAATAGATTGTAGAACTCGAGTGGTGAAGTTTCAGTTTCCGAATGAGCCAGTCATAGAGTGGAGTAGTAGTTCAGCAGTGCCTAAGGGTCGTTTCCTTTCGTACCTTAAGGCAAGAAAATTAGTTTCGAAGGGTTGTGTCTATCACTTAGTCCAAGTTAATGACTCTAGTGTTGAGATACCTCCTTTTCAGTCAGTTTCTATAGTAAGAGAATTTCCAGAGGTTTTTCCTGATGATCTACCCGAAATTCCTCCTGAGAGAGAAATAGATTTCGGCATAGACCTCATTCCAGATATTCATCCTATCTCTATTCCGCCATATAGAATGGCACCTGCAGAGTTGAAAGAGTTGAAAGAGCAGTTGAAAGATCTCCTAGATAAGGGTTTTATTCGACCAAGTGTCTCACCTTGGGGCGCTGCGGTCCTGTTTATGAGAAAGAAAGATGGTTCCCTTAGAATGTGTATAGATTATCGCCAGTTGAATAAGGTTACCATTAAGAATAAGTACCTTCTTCCGAGGATTGATGATCTTTTCGATCAACTTCAGGGTGCCACCTATTTTTCGAAAATTGACCTCAGATCAGGTTATCATCAATTAAGAGTAAGGGAATGTGATATTCCAATGATAACTTTCAGAACCAGATATGGTCATTATGAGTTTTTAGTCATGTCTTTTGGTTTGACCAATGCACCGGCAGCTTTCATGGACCTTATAATAGAGAAATCAAACCTTATTTAGATTTATTTGTTATCGTCTTCATTGATGACATACTAATCTATTCAAGGAATAAAAAAGATCAAGCTAGTCATCTCAGAATAGTTCTGCAGACTTTGAAAGATAAGGAGTTGTATGCCAAGTTCTCTAAGTGTGAGTTTTGGCTTGAGTCGGTGGCATTCTTAGGCCACATTGTGTCTGGTGATGGAATTAAAGTTGATACTCGTAAAATTGAGGCAGTGCAGAATTGGCCTAGACCTACATCTCCAACTGATATTAGGAGTTTCTTGGGATTAACTGGCTATTATAGAAGGTTTGTAGATGGGTTCTCGTCTATTTCATCTCCTTTGACCAAGTTGACTCAGAAGGCAGTGAAATTTCAATGGTCTGAAGCTTGTGAGAAAAGCTTTCAGGAGTTGAAAAAGAGATTGATTTCGGCTCCAGTTTTGACTTTACCAGAAGGTACTCAAGGTTTTGTGGTGTATTGTGATGCATCTAGAGTTGGTTTGGGTTGTGTCTTAATGCAGAATGGCAAGGTTATAGCTTATGCCTCCAGACAGTTGAAGGTTCATGAGAAGAACTACCCAACCCATGACTTAGAGTTAGCTGCTTTAGTGTTCACTTTGAAGATATGGCGTCATTACTTGTATGGTATGCATGTTGATATATTCACTAATCACAAGATCCTTCAATATGTGCTTACTCAGAAAGAGCTTAATCTCAGACAGATGAGGTGGTTAGAATTACTTAAGGATTATGATCTGAGTATTCTTTACCACCCAGGTAAGGCTAGTGTTGTTGCTGATTCTTTAAGCAGGTTGTCTATGGGTAGCACCGCCCATATTGAAGAAGGAAGGAGAGAGTTAGCAAAAGATCTGCACAGACTGGCACGTCTGGGAGTCAGACTTATAGATTCAGCAGAAGGAGGAATAGAAGTGACGAGCAGGGCCGAGTCATCATTAGTGTCAGAAGTGAAAGAGAAGCAAGATCAAGATCCCATTTTTCTTGAGTTGAAGGCAAATGTTCAAAAGCAAAGAGTATTAACTTTTGAACAAGGGAGAGATGGTGTGTTGAGATATCAAGGTAGATTGTGCGTACATATGGTAGATGGAGTCCAAGAAAGGATTATGGAGGAAGATCATAGCTCCAAATATTCCATTCATTCAGGTTCCACAAAGATGTATCGTGACTTGAGAGAGATTTATTGGTGGAATGGCATGAAGAAGGGCATTGCAGAGTTTGTTGGTAAGTGTCCAAATTGCCAACAAGTGAAAGTTGAACACCAAAGGCCCGGTGGTTTGGCTCAGAAGATTGAACTTTTGAAATGGAAGTGGGAGATGATCAATATGGATTTCATCACAGGGCTTCCAAGGTCTCGCAGATAGCATGATCCTATTTGTGTGATAGATTTCTAAGGTAATTTGGATGATCACCTACCTCTCATTGAGTTTGCCTACAACAACAGTTATCACTCTAGCATCCAGATGGCTCCATATGAAGCTCTTTATGGGAGAAGATGTAGATCTCCTATTAGATGGTTTGAAGTTGGTGAAGCAGGATTGATAGGACCAGATTTAGTTCACCAAGCAATGGAGAAGGTGAAAGTGATTCAAGAGAGGTTGAAAACGGCACAGAGTCGTCAGAAATCCTACACTGATGTTAGGAGAAGGGCGTTAGAGTTTGAAGTAGATGATTGGGTATATTTGAAAGTTTCACCCATGAAGGGGGATATGAGATTTGGTAAGAAGGGGAAACTTAGTCCCCGGTATATTGGACCTTACCGCATAGTCAAAAGGATCGGCAATGTTGCTTATGAGTTTGAGCTACCACAAGAATTAGCAACGGTTCATCCGGTATTTCATATCTCCATGTTGAAGAAGTGCATAAGCGATCCTTCATTGATCCTACAGACTGAAAGTGTTAGGATCAAGAACAGCTTATCTTATGAGGAGATTCCGGTTCAAATTCTAGATCGTCAAGTTCGTAGGTTGAGAACGAAAGATGTAGCATCAGTCAAAGTCCTTTGGAGGAACCAATTTGTTAAGGAAGCTACTTGGGAAGCCGAAGAGGACATGAAGAAGAGATATCCAAAACTCTTTGAATCCGGGGGAATTGCAGATTAAGGTATTAATTTCCTTCTTAGTGCTCTTTAAATTGTAGTGAGCATGTTGTTGTTGTTGTTTGCATGAGTGCTTGTTGGGTGTTTGAGTTTGATGTTACACCCTTAGCCTAGTAAGAGTAATCTCATTCGAGGACGAATGTTCCCAAGGGGGAGATATTGTAACATCCGACAATTTAAAATAACTATGAAGAGGCTTAGAAATTTGAAATAGTCATTTTTGGGAAAGAATTCAAAATCTGGAAGTTTGGTTAAGTATGGAAAAAGTGAGTTTTTGGCCAATTTTGAACAGTTATAACTCCTAGCTCAGGATGAGTTACTTGTATTTCCAGTTATGTTTGCGAAGCTCGTGGAATGGTCTTTCCAACGCCACCGAGTTTGCTTGATTCCGAGTTCGTATAAGTGATTTATGCCCTTTGGAAGTTGGGCTGTTGGCACAGGGCAGTTCACCCGAAATTGTAAGGGTATTTTGGTCTTTTCCCTAACAAATTCTTTTGGTTATATTAGGGATTTAGACTGATTTTTAGATCAGTTTTTCCCTTTTTAAAAGAGTGAGAGTGAAGGTTTGTGAGTGAAGAGGAGGAGAAGAGGAGAAAAGAGAAGAACAAGCAAGGAGATCGTCGTGGTTTCGTCGGGGGTGATCCCTATTAAGGTATGTGAGTTCATAGTGTTGGGTTGGTTCTTTCCCTACACACCAAACTCGTTTTAATTCTGAAAAAAGATTGGTTGTGTTTGTTGAAGTTGTTGGTTGTGTTGTTGAAGTTCTTGTTGATTTGGGACATGTTTCCGGTTGTGTTTTCGAATTGAATCTATTGTATGTTGACAGGCTTTATGATTCTAAGTGTTTGGGGATGGAACCTTTGAAGTTAAGGTAGTTTAGAGTTGGGAAAAAGAAGGAGAAAAGTTGAGTTTTTCGAGGAAAAGGGCTGGGGCGTCACGCCTGCCAGCGCCCCCCAAAAGGGCCTCTGAAGTTTTCCCCTTGGGGCAGCGCGCCTAGCAGAGCGCCCAGCAGGCCTCTCTGAGGTCTAAAGGCTGGCGCTCCACGCCTCTCAGAGCGCCAAGGACGCCAACCTTTCCCATACTTTCCCCACTTTTTCATGCATGTTCCTTGGTAACGTACCTATGTTTCATAGTTGTTTCCAACGCTCCAAGGTACGTCTAAACGTCAAGAACTCATTCATAAACATGAGATTATTACCCTTGAATTCATAATCCAATTCGAGGAAAGTTCGAATCAAAGTCAAGTGAAGTTAGAGTCAAGTCTAGAAGTCAAGAAACAAGTTTTCAAGGTTTTCCAAGAGTCTTCATTGAACGTTTTAACTTCATTTTAAGGCTCGAGTTTCAAGTCAAGTAAAGTGTATCGAGTTTCAAGTTAAGCCAAGAGTATAGAGTCAAGTTCATTTTCTCAAAAGTCATTAGGGAACTAAGTATTCCCAAAGAAGTTTTTAAATGTTTTCACATTTGAGCAAGAAAGGGAACATCGATTCCAAAAGAGATTTTAAGCTAAGCTTTGAGCAATTATCTCAAACTAAAGAAAGATGTGTTTAAAACACTTATGAG
>JAJOOR010024540.1:0-13412 GCA_036250505.1 Solanum acaule | reverse complement strand
TTGGAAGTGGGAAGTGATCAACATGGACTTCATCACAGGTTTACCTCATACTCGCAGACAGCATGACTCCATTTGGGTGATTGTTGATAGGGTTACTAGGTCTTCTCGCTTTTTGGCGATCAACACTGCAGATTCGGTGGAGGATTACACCAAGCTTTACATTAATGAGATTGTAAGTTGCATGGGGTTCCTTTGCCTATCATCTCAGATAGAGGTCATTAGTTTACCTCTCATTTCTGGAAGTCATTTCAAAAAGGTCTTGGTGCTCAGGTTAATCTTAGCACAACATTTCATCCGCAGACGGATGGTCAGGCAGAGCGTACCATTCAAACCTTAGAGGACATGTTGAGAGCTTCTGTGATCGACTTCAAGGGTAGTTCGGATTATCACCTTCCTCTTATTGAGTTTGCCTACAATAATAGTTACCATTCCAGCATTCAGATGACCCTTTATGAGGCATTGTATGGGCGTAGATGTAAATCTCCAGTTGGTTGGTTTGAAGTAGGTGAAGCAACCTTGATAGGACCAGATTCAGTCCTTGATGCTATGGAGAAGGTGCAACTCATGAGAGATAGACTTAAGACTGCCCAGAGTCGACAGAAGTCTTTTGCAGATGTGAGAAGAGGGAACTAGAGTTCCATATTGGGTTTTCTTGAAAGTGTCACCTATGAAGAGGGATATGAGATTTGGCAAGAAAGGGAAGCTTAGTCTCAGATATGTAGGCCCTTACCGGATCTTGAAAAGGATTGGTAAAGTGGCTTATGAGTTAGAGTTGCCAGCAGATTTAGTAGCAGTGCATCCAGTCTTTCACATTTCAGTTTTGAAGAAGTGTGTGGGTGATCCAGCATCCGTAGTTCTATTAGAGAGTGTGGCTGTGAAAGATAGTTTCTCGAATAAGGATGTACCAGTTGATATTCTCGATCGTCAGGTTAGAAGGTTGAGAAACAAAGAAGTCTCTTCAGTCAAGGTTTGGTGGAGGAGTCAGTCCGTAGAGAAAGCTACTTGGGAAGCAGAAGCGGCCATGAAAGCCAAATATCCACACCTATTTCCTTTGATTCCACTCCAGCTTGAGGTAATAGTTCCTTTTCAGTTTTTCAGTCATTAATGCGTAAATTCAATCTTAGAATCATGTTCCTTCAGTTTGTACTTGCATTTTCAGCATATTTGCATGTTCTTGGAACTCAGTTCAGTCAAAAATTCAGTTCTCAGTGTTTAGTGGTAGGGATTGCAACCCTCTCCCTCCATTTCAGCTAGTTTAGTCTTCATTCGAGGACGAATGGTCGCAAGGGGGAGATAATGTAACACCCCGTATTCGAAAAAGACCTAAAATGCAGATTTTGAGAAGTTACAGGTGCAACCCACGGTTGCCATCCACGGACCGTAGGTCAGACCAAGGCTCGTGCTGGTGGTCCGTGGTTCACTACTGCAACCCCTCAGAAAATGGATTAAGTCTCGACCCACGGACAGACCTACGGTCCATAGGTCAGACCACGATCCGTGGTTTGTATCCGTGGATCAAGACTTATTTACCTAGCGTTTGACACGAACTACGATTGACCAGCACGGACCGTCGTTCAGTGCACGATTCGTAGGTCTGATCGTAGATGAGGGTCAGTAGCCAGTTAGAGGAAAATTGTTGATTGGATCAACTTCAAATGGTCATAACTCTTAGCACAAAGTGAATTATGTGTCCCATGACCTATGATATGATAGATAATTGAATCCTCTTTCGAACGCCACCAAGTTTGCTAAAATCCGACCTACGAGTAAAAAGTTATGCTCGTTTTAGTGAAGACTTGTCAGACAGACTTGACTGACGGACCCAAACAACTGCCGATAGATCAAATGACGGACCGTCGTTCCTTCCGTGGATGGGCGTCGCCAGAATTAAGTTAGGGTTGTTTTGGTCCTTTTCCTATTTCGTTGGACCCCTAAGCTACGTCGTTTAGACCCTAAATTATGAGGTTTTAGTCAGTTTAAGCCTATAAACATAACTAGAACTTACCTAAGTCAAATCATTAATCAAAACTTAGAAAAATTAGAACACTAAGAGGAGAAAGAAGTCAAGAACCCTAGTTCAAGAACGCAACAAGTTTTCTTCAGTTCCAGCCCAGAAATCAAAGGATTTCTCCGTGAAATTCGTCACCAGGTATGTGGGATTTCATTAGTGGGTTCCTTTCACCCATTAGGTCCCTAGTTTTCAGTCAGCTTCTTGATTCCCTTATTATGACTAGACCTAGGGTTTCTTGAATGTTAGAATTGTTAGGTTCCTAGCTGTTAGAATGATCCAAATCAGATTAGTATGTTAATATTCAATTTATTGCATTAATTTCAGAACCCTAGCTATATATTTCTTTAGTTTTTGAATTACACATGCTAGGTCAGATATTTTAGTATTCAGTTATACATGCCTTAGTTTATGAATGCATCATTATCAAATTAATTGTTGCATTCTCAGTTTTGCATGTTCAGTTTGAGCTATCCAGTAACTTACAGAAATTCAGTCATAATGTGTTAATCACTTAATCCATTGGGAGTAGCATAATATCGAGTTGGACTAGGGTTCAGCGTACCCAAATAGTCCTAGAACTACTAGCCACGTAGGTTGTAAGTCCCCTATGTGGGCATCATTTCAGTGATCACGCCATTATGCCTCTATACCTCTGGCAGAGTATATTTGGTCCTCTCGATGAGGTGTATACATCGGACTCCACATTTAGCTCATGTGGTTTTATTATCGGTTAATAGTAGCTCCCACAGTTTAGTCAGATTCTATTGCATTGACCATTTATCAGTATAGTCAGTATTCAATTTCAGCATGTTATAAATTGGTCACTGCATTCAGTTATCTCAGCATTCAGTATCTATATCCTGTTCAGATTATATCATTGTTTATTTGCTTTGTTCAGTTATACGTTATTTCAGTTGTATTCTATCCTGCATGCTCAGTACCTTTCAAGTACTGACGCATACGTGCTCTACATCTTCTCATGATGTAGGTTCAGGTTCTCAGCATCCAGATCACGCTTAGATCGGTTCTCGATCTCTAGTTCAGCAGAATCAGTGGTGAGTCCTCATTCTCTGAGGACAATAGTTATGAGTCTCTTTTCAGTATTATTTTTAGTCCTTTAGTTTCAGGTTTGCTAGATTTAGCTGGGGCCTGTCACAACATTTCTAGTCAATTAAAGGCTATTTTCATACATAGTTAGATTCAGTTTAGTATTGAGTTAATATCTTCTTTGTATTAAACTCATCGGTTTTCATATATCTCAGTTATAGTATATGGGTATTCCCCATCTTTTCAATTTATTTATGATTTACTTTTCGCATCAGTTTATTATCTTTAGTATGCTTGTGATCTTGGCAGCAGGGTTAGCTTGAGATCACTTGTTGTCCTAGGTCCCATGTCCGCGTCTCGGGGGTAGTTCGGGGCGTGACAAATCCGCACCGATGACAACCAACCCGATAAATGTATATTATATTTAATTTGGTTTGGTTTTGAGAATTTAAAAATCGATTATGTTGGTTTGGTTTTGATTTTGTCCAATAATCGATCTAAACGGACTCGTGAACACCCGTACGACATCATCATAACTCGTAAACAATTAAACAAATGCATTTTTTTCTGTAATTACAACACTTGTGAGCAATTTAATAAGATATTTAGGGGGTGTTTGTATTGACTTAAAAGCTGGTCAAACCTACTTGTTAAGTCAGTTTTTGACTTCCGAAAGTGATTGACAAATATAAAAATAACTCAAAATTAATCAAAAATGACTTGAAATAAGTTAGGAAGTATTTGACAAGATTAAAAATAACTTAAAATAAGTTTAAAATGACTTAAAATAAGTTAAAAAAACCAAAAGTAGGCCTTCGCCTACTTTTTATTTTTTGACTTAAAAGTCATTTAAGTTTAACTTTTTATTTTTGACTTAAAAACTATTTTTTAAGCCAATCCAAATGGGCTCTTAGAAGTATCACTTGTGAAAGTGTTTTTTTTGGGGTCCTTGCTATTTGTGATTTTTTAATAATGATTTAATAGATTATTTTGTTAAAGGGCAATAAAATTTAAACGAAAAAGGGTCACAATTGTCCTTGAATTATGCGAAATAAATCACTTATATCCTTGATATTTTGGGTTTAAAAATACCCTCGCCGTCATTCTAAGAGATCATAAATACCCTTAAGAGTTAACACTCGAAATTTTGATCAATAAATATTATATTTTTAAAGAATATCTCTATGATAGTGTATTATGTGATTTTATAAACTTGTGCTTATTTGGTAAGATTGTATAAAAAATTCAGACAATTTTTATAGTTTTACAATTTATGAGATTTTTATGTTTATGAAATACAATATAAAATGTTCAAATCACATATTCAAACAAAATTTTAACTTCATTTCAATCATTTCATATGGAAGGCCAAACTGGTCCTTATTCGTTGCTCATCATCACAAATCAAATGCTCCATCCGTTTCACAAAGAATGACATTCTTTCCTTTTTAGTCAGTTTCAAAAAAATGACCTCTTTTCTTTTTTAGTAACATTTTAATTTTTGCTTTTCACGTGACATGTTTAAGACCACAAGATTAAGAACAAATTTGTACATTTGACATAATTTTAATTTAAAACCACAAGATTCAAAAGTCTTCTTTAATTTCTTAAACTTCGTGCCAAGTCAAACTAGACCAATCTTTATGAAACGGAGGGAGTATTAGAATATTTCTTTATTCCTCTCACATCTCTTCATCTTCAAGCCCCAAATTTGTGGTAGAAACCCTAGAAATTTCTGAGATTTTAGCGCAGATTATGATATTGAAGTCATTCAAAGTGCTCCCTCTTTGTCTGTAGCTGCTACAATTTGAAGTACAAAGACAGAGAAGGTATGTATGTGGCTGCATTGCCTCCTACTTATATTGAGATATTCCAAGCTGCATGAGTCTGTTATGGTTACATAATTGATTGATCGACTTTATTTTGTTTATTGGAGTAGTAGGAATGGCTGATGTGCAAGAGAGATGGTGTGTGGTGACTGGAGGAAGAGGCTTCGCTGCTCGGCATTTGGTGGAAATGCTGATCCGATACGAAATGTTTCAAGTTCGAATTGCAGATTTAGGTCCAGCCATTAAGCTGGAGCCTGATGAGGAGGAAGGCACAGTTGGAAAAGCTATGCGATCAGGCCGTGCTAAGTATGTATCCATGGATCTTCGTGACAAGTCCCAAGTACTCAAAGGTCTTTCCGCCTCTTAATATTTTACTCCATTTTTTTGTTTTGATAACTGTGTTTCCTGGTCAACTTTTGTGAACCTCCACTAATTCCACGGGTACATGCTACCCTCAACAACACATAGATAGATGAGAAGAAATCATCCTAGTATTTTTGACTCCGCTAAAATTTGAACCTAAGATCTCGTAACTCTCAATTCACTTCTTTGATTACTAAGTCACACCCTTGGGTGCATCCAGTTTTATTTGCTTATAGTAACTCCTTAACTTGCTCCCGACTGCCAAAAAACAGATTTTTGATTCCCCAAATGAGATTAATTCCCTCCTCTCCCCTTCAACCTAAGACATTGGTGATATTTAGAACCTCTAGTTCTAAAAACTCCTATTTGTCGTAAAAGACAAATTATTGAGTATTGTAATGAGATATAGCTAAAATAGAGCTAAGTACAACATAGAGGATATATATGACCTACCCGTTTAGTTTGGGATTGAAGTGTAGTGGTAGTTATTATTGTTTGTTTTTAATTTTTCTTAAAAAAGTTCTTTAGTTAGCTTATCTGTGATGTTCTTTTAGTTTATCCATTGTATAAAATGTAAGAGCTATAGATATTAAAGCTTTGCCATAGCAGATCCTAGTGTTAGCAGGTCTATCTGCTACCAGTAATGCATGATTTTGGTGTAAGAGAAAACTGAATCAAATCTTCTGTTCAACACCTTTGTCTTTATCATAGAACATGAGCGTTTGTCCATATTGATTATAAACAAATGTAAGTTAAGGTAGTGAGAAAACTATTTGTTGTGTACCAGGTTCCTGAAAATAAAATGAGCAGCTTGTTTATTATCGACTGGCATTTGGTCCTGTTTTCAGCTTTTTGGCCAGAAGAGTAAAACATGTGGAACTTCCATATGTACATCGAATATATGCTATTCCTTCATTCCCATATTGATTCAATTAGAATAACATATGCCAATTAATGTTCCCGGTAAATTTAATTTAGTATCTAAATTAGCAATTTTTTTGATGGGTAAAGTGTAACATCTATTTATAGAACCAACATAAACGTTATACATCTGTTTTTTTGATGGGTGAAGTGTAGCTTTTATTTATAGAACCAGCATAAATGTCAGCAATACATTTGTAGATTGCATGTAGTGCTAACATTTTTTTTAAAAAAATGTCTATGCTTAGCAATAGATTACCAATTTATTCGTGAGCCATTGAATTTTCTGATCTCGATAACTTGGTCTCTAGCTGAAAATTGAAAGATGTAGCTTATCAAGGGTATAAGTTTTGAAGGACCAAGCAGTTTCAAAAGAAAAGTTTTGAAGGAGGTTAACAGTGCTTCCAATTATGGCTTGTGATCCCTTATACACCTTTATATGACATTCCATGTACTTTTAACCATAGTATGAAAGCAAAAATGTGAGTTTCCACATTTGAGACTGTTACAAATAAAATTAGCCTGGCATCAAAGCACATGGCCAAATTATGACACGAATTGTCCAAGACCATCTTATTTGGGTTAAAATATTCAAACTAGCTTTTCTTTAGTTATGTAGTGTCAGAAATCTTCAATTGATAACTTGCAGTGTGTGAAGGAGCTGAGGTTGTCTTCCACATGGCTGCGCCAGATTCATCCGTCAACAACCACCAGCTTCATCATTCTGTTAATGTGCTAGGTATTGTTCACAATTAGGGAAAGCTTTCATTGTCAGAAATTTGACTTGTTAATGTATTTTTCTTGTTTGGCTTCCTGTTTCCTGTATGAGAGTTTTACTCTCCTCTTCTGTTGAACAAATATAAAGGAACCAAGAATATCATTGATGCTTGTGTTGAGCTAAAAGTGAAGAGACTTATTTATACCAGCTCCCCCAGTGTGGTGTTTGATGGAGTTCATGGTATTATCAATGGGGATGAATCATTACCATATCCTTCGAAGGTATAGACTTTGTTTCCTGTTTAGCATCCAAATGAATCTTTGTCAGATTTGTCTATAACATACTTTGTTACTGATAATGTTTTCAGCACAATGATTCCTATTCTGCAACTAAAGCTGAAGGAGAGGCACTAGTTATCAAGTCAAATGATACTAAAGGGCTCCTGACCTGCTGCATTAGGCCTAGCAGTATTTTTGGCCCTGGCGACAGGTTATTGGTTCCATCACTAGTTGCAGCTGCAAGGGCTGGAAAATCTAAGGTGACTATATAATAGGTCAAATTTAATGTTCAGTAGTTTGATTAGAAAATGTGTTATGAGGAACTTTCTACTAGTTCACTATTAATTTTTTTGTTGTCCAAATTTTTTGTAATGGTGAAAGAGTGATGGATTTTAAATGTCTTCTATTCTCTATCTACTATTTGAATGATTTTGACAACTTGTTTGATTCTTAATTGTTCCAGTTCATTATTGGTGATGGCAACAACATGTATGATTTCACATACGTAGAGAATGTCGCACATGCTCATGTATGTGCCGAACGAGCTCTTGCATCAGGGGGTGCAGTTGCAGAAAAAGCGTCTGGTCAGGTAACATTTCGAATTTTATTAATTTCTATGTTCTGTATAAGCTTCTGCTATGATATCATGCTTTGCCATATGCTTTCAATCTAATGTATCCTATGAGGTTCCGACTCTTCAAAAATGTTAATGGGTGCATGTCAGATCCTCCAAAAGTGGTGCATTTTTGGAGTCCATAGCTATTATATGTTTTGACCTGTGAAGATGTAGCCAACATATGGAAGTACCCAGGATTAAGCAATGTAATAGAAATTCTTGGGTTGCACCAATAGAAAAAGAAGAAGACAGTCTTTGAATTACTATTGAAGTACCATTAATTTTTGTACTTTGCGACATGTGTTTAATGTCACAATAATATTAAGATGAATATTATATCTTGTAGCAACAAAAGTTGAGCCATCAATCTTTGGTTTTAATTGAAAGATCTCAAATCAAGGTCTTGCAAATGTTTATACTGCATCATACAGCACCATAGGTTTGGTGAAGCTCACTACTTTCCTTTAGGTCCATGTAGTTTCTGGGTTCCTTTTTGCTTAATATATGTCTTATTTATTGGCATTTTCCACAAAGGACTAAATACCTAAGTCGTTAAGCTATTTAAGGGTCATTGGCTATTGTGTGGTAATATATAAGTTATGCTTCTTTGGTAGGCAGAGCCCGCAGAGGTTCCCTCATCATCTCACTTATCTTAATATTGTTCTTTGCTTCTCTGACAATGTATTTAAAGAGTATAGACTTATCAAATTGCTGGTTAGGTGGAACTATTATAAAACTTTATTGGGTAACACAGATTATGCCGGTCGTTGTAGTTGACAACACTTGTGCATCCATTATTATCTAGCTTACAGTTTCTGTGATCAAATAAGAAACCTTTCTTGTAGTTAGTTTCCTTATCTGTTTAGGGAGCTTCTATACTTGGTTAAAGTCATAATATTTGCCTTTCCCCTCCTCCCTGTCACAATCATACAGTAAACGATCAAATAAGAGCACCTTTGTCGTCTTCCTTTTCTCTAGCAAGTGTGCGAACTTCCACCTTAGAGTTCGTCATAATTTTCTTACCCCCTTCCCTGCGTTATTATGGTTAACACCTCTTTGTGAGGTAAGGTTAGATATGAAAATGGTCCTATTGTCCATGTAGACTTATGAGTAAATAATGTTTTCATATATTATCAAATTTCCTCTGAGAGGAACATATTAGGAGTTCTTTTGTTATTTTTTCAATGTTAGCTCTGTCGAATAATAAAGCCTTGATAAAAAAATGCTGTTTGCAGGCTTATTTTGTCACAAATATGGAGCCAATAAAGTTTTGGGAGTTTGTTGCACTTATTCTTGAAGGTCTTGGTTACGAAAGGTATTCTTATTTTATGCCTCTGGCTTTGCCAGAAAATTTTCCCTACACAATTCTTGTTCTATCTATTTTCTCTGGATCACTTTGTGGTCTTATTATGAAAAGCACTCTAAAGCTTGTCTAGTATAATTCCTACTTTGCAGATGTCTGGAATTTTATTCTATGTTGCATGGATCCTTCATTTGTCTTGACATACCGGTGTCTAAACTCTAATGGGTCTGATAAGGGTGTGGGTACTTCCTATGATGTCTTCAAAATATACTGAAAATTAGCAAAATAAGTTGATGTACCCGTATAAGATATTTCCATGCAACGTACCAAGTACTTACCTGTAAACAAGTCCGAGAAACATAGAATTTACCAGCTTTATATTTTTTGTGATTTGGAGATCAGTTTTACCAAAAAAGTTCAAGTACATTACATAAACAATGAAAAAGGCATCCTCTGTCATGTAAAACTAGGGAGAAACATTATTTCTGAAAAGCTTTTAAGTTCTTTCTGTTCATAAGCTGTAGCTTTCACGAAATTAAGTAATTACAGAAACCACTTGATGGAACCTATTGAAGCCTCATTTTGATTGTTTAACTTATAGAGCAGAACCTCTGTTATGCTTAAAGTTCTGTCTTATTGGGCGTCTGGGCCATTGTAGAGGGGTTCCACAAATTATGGTGGTATATTTAGTTTTGATTATGACCACCAAGTATGAGGCATCTTAAATTTGTACATCGGAAGAAAATAGAATGTCAGTTTAATATATGGTTTGCTATGCTTGGTTTTACTGCTGATTACAAAAAGTAGATACTAAATTGTTAAATGGCCTATTAAAGTGATAAAAATGTGCCACCTAGTAAACCCACACATCCATCGCAACATCTTCATCACCACCACCTTCATCTTCTGAATGAGAGAGTTCTTGATTGGCCAATACTTCGCTCCATACAGTATAGCTGGTCTAACAACCACTCCGTAGAACTTGCATTTAAGTTTAGGTGGCACATTTTTATCACTCAAGACTCCGGATGCAAGCCTCCATTTCATCCACTCGGCACCAATATGGTGAGTGACATCCTTGTCTATCTCTCTATCTCCCTGGCAGAGCTGTCAAAATGGGCTTGGCCCGCTAGGCCGGCCCAACCCAACCCTTGAATTAAATGGGGTTGGGCTCAATTTTTTCAGCCCATTTAGGAACGAGGCTTTTTACCCCAGCCTCATTTGGCCCGCTGGCCTTGTAGGGCCAGCCCGCAAGCCTCAGAGGCCAGCCCACGGGCTGTGAATTTTAAAAATATTTATTATATATATTTTAAGTAATGTTTTACGTGTTAAGATTTTGTCAATAAATATTTTTAAAGTATCAATATAAAATCAAGACTATATTTTTTACATATCTTTTACACTTTAGGGTCATTAGTCTACTAAGTTTCTTATTAGCTCAAGTCCATTACTCCATCATAACTATGAATCTTTGACCTTTTTCACATTTGTTTTTATGCCTAATTTTTCACTTCTCCTTTATTGTCTTGTTTATGAAAATAGTGATCATGCAATGTTTTTTTGCTCGGATGAATCTTATGAATATTGTATCTTGGCTATTATGTATTTGGTTTGTAAATATTCACTGAAGTATGTGTAATTCATGAATGAATTTATGTATGTATTGATGTCGTGTTCATCGGACATCAACGTTTGTATCCTTTCTAAGAGGAAAATGTTGTCCCTTTTTTGGTTGAAGGGCCAACCCGTCCCAACCCGTGGTCCGCTTAGGGCTGGGTTGGGATGCTATTTTATAGGCCCTTTAATTAAAAGGGCCAGCCCGTCCCGACCCATTTAACTCTCTAGCCCGTTAGGGTTGGGTTGGGCCAGCCCATTTTGACAGCTCTACTCCCTGGATAGTAGACCCAATATACGTGAAACTACCTCTCTTTTGGATTGCTTGTGTATCAAGCCTTATTTCCACCGAGTTCCACATCAGTCTCATGCGTCACCTCACTAAACTTGCTCTCCAAGTATTCAGCCTGTTGGACCTAAACCCTTTAGACTCCAGGGTGTACTCCATACTTCCAACTTAGCATTAACTCCTTCATGAGTGTCTTCAATCTAAACTACGTTATCCACAAATAACATACACCATGACACCTCACCTTATATTAGCCGCGTCAATACATCCATCACCAAGCAAATAAAAACGGGCTAAGGGTTGATCCCTGGGAAACCCCATCAAGACGGGAAAGTAGCGTGTGAGCTGGTGACATACAATATTGAATATAAATTAGGGAAGGTGAAATGGTGTTGGCAAAATAAAATATAGAATGTCCTAAGAGGGCATTGTTAAATGAATCAATTTATGTTTGATGTTTTGTAACACAAGCAAATTGGATCAATAGAACTAATAATAGATTAAATAGAGACCACATTCGTGAGGTAGTTTTGAACTCATCTATTTTTGCTAACCGTGGTGTTCGAGCTAGCTTGCACACACCTCGACTAATTCCATGGTTGCTACCTCTCACCGACACAGGTACCAAGTAACTCTATCTACCAAAGCTTGGACATATAGGAAAAAATCATGTAGTGTTTTTTTGTGTCCGCTGGGATTTGACTTGAGACCTCATGGTTCTCAACCCACTTCATTAACCATTAGGCCACGCCCTTGAGTGAAATTTTGAGCTCATTTTAAATTCTTTCGGAGAGCCAGTTATGGGTGAAACCCATGTTCAACCCTTTTTGTAATACAAATCACACAAATTGCTGAACTATGGGGTATTTTTACACAAATAGCCGGCCGAATTCAATGTTTATTTTCCTAACCGGTATACATAGATTATACACTGATTATACATGGGTGGTTATACACATTATATATGGATTATACATATGTTTTTTTTTTTTTTTTGATAACCGAGAAATCCGTCTGTGGCCTGCTCTTTGGACCAATCACAACCTTCTAAACTCGGTGGATAATGGGCCGGCCCCTCTACCCTTCTCCACTTAAATACTGGGCTTCACTTGGCATGGTGTGGGGCTTGAACATGTGACCTAAGCCACAAATCCTCCACCTTTTGCCACTTATACATCGACTATTTTTCGTTTATGCGTTGGGGGAGCAGCTAATTAGATTAATTCTTCAAATAGAGGTGGTTTTTGTGACTTTAAAAAATTTGGGTTGAGATTGCCAGCTCTAAATGATTGTTAATTGCTTTGGTTGTAAGCTATGTGAATGATATGATCTAAAAAAGCCTGCGTTTCCATGGACTATATTAAGGTTAAGTAGCGAATAATTTTTTCCATTTATGTTCCAGAAGTAGAACTATCCACGCAAACAATCAACAAGCAAAACTATCCACGTATAGGGTAAAATCTGATTTTGGCTATAAGATTATGTATATGTGCATAAGCATGTATCTTAGTGCAAGGGGTGGCTCGCTATGGTGGATGTTGTACATTATCCTTAGCCAATTTGGAAGGGATTGATATCTTAGGTGCTGTTTGGTTAGTGTTTTAAGAGAGTTATGTGAATTCTCAAAAAAAGAGAGTTAATCTATGTAAAAAAATCTACACAATATTGTACATTGTTTGATTGGTGATTTTAGTAGAGTTGATCTTTGTGATTTTAGCATAGCATATGTAGTGTTTGGTCAGATTTTTTTAAAATATTTTTTTATACATAATACCCACATAAGTTAATGAGGGAACTTATCTATTATTTTAAGCTGGTAGGATATTAATAAGAATACGTGTACTAAATACTACATGAATTAGAACATTAAATGGCAAAATAAACTATACACTGTTTATTATTTTGTATAGGGAAAAGGGTTAAAAATGCCCTTAACGTATCCCAAATGGTTCAAAAATGCCCTCCATCCATTTTTTGGTTTAAAAATGCCCTCAACGTTTTTTTAAGGTTTAAAATTACCTTTTTTTAACAGTCTGTTGACATGGCAAATGTGACATGCATTTTCTTTACACATTTCAAAATATATGACCCACTTAGTCTAAAAACCAATTTCGAAAAATCTTACCCGATAGGCTGATCGTTTTTGGGTCTTTTGTTTCCATTAGCTCTAGTTCTCTTCTTTCTTCTCCTTCAATTCATCTGTTCTCCATTCTCTAGTTAATTGCAAGAAGAAAAAGATCGAAGAACTACAATGTTTGGAACAATCAATTTCTTCTCTATGTTTTTGCACATGGCTGCACTACAAACTTGATTTTGATAAATATTGGATGGAGATTCTGCAGGTTTTCTAGTTCTATTGTAAGCAAGTTCTTGAATTCAATTTGTTTGGCATATATTGAAGAAGCTATCTTGAAACTTTAGTC
>JAJOOR010024539.1:0-13209 GCA_036250505.1 Solanum acaule | reverse complement strand
CTGAATAAGAATATGAAGTCGGATTTCCGAAATCATGCACGGATTTTGAGATATATGGAAATTACAATTATAGGTGTTTCCGAAGCACATTTTCGGGCATTTTTGGGGTCGTTTCAGCTTAGCACCGAGAGGATATTGAGATGGAAGCTCTCCCGAGTAGAGGTCGAGTTTCTAGAAGCAATCTCATTATCCCTTACCTATGTGCCCCCATAGGATGATTTTCTAGTTAGACATTAGCTTGTGGATCCACTTTAGCTCAGATTCATGGTTCTACCTTGGGAAGTTGGACAACCCTTTTCGGTATGGGAGAGACCGGGGTTTCATGTTATAGCGAGCATGGTCTCTATGTCGGTTAAGGCTACTTCCCACAATAATTAACTAAGGTTACTTCAAGAAGTATCTCACATGTGTTCAAAGATAATTTTTACTTGCATTAATCATGATTACATTTTATGTTTTCTAACCCTCTTATCTTATGTTTTGACTTGGTCTTTGCATATCACGAAAATGTCATTTTTGCATGATTTCATATCCTTATGCATGGCTATCATACTTAGTGCAGTTATGTACTAACGCATACTATTGCCTATATGTACGGATCGACCTTAAAGATTCGCACTTCTGTGTCTAGGGATCTCATATAGAAGCTTGAAGATTGGTGAGTCCTCATGTTCCTAGGACTGAGCTTGATTTCCATTTTATCCTTACTTTCTGTTTTGGAACTTCATGTACGGGCTACGTCCCGATCATTTCTTATGTACTATATGGCTTTGAGACGATGTTTAGACTTTCAATTTTCTCTATAAAACTTTTATATGTTGAAACTTTCTTTTAAATCTTTTTTTTTAACTCTATGATCTTGTATGATGCATGCTAAGTGTCTTGTATGGGGCCTCTCGAGGTCTTGTACACTATGTTACGCCTAGGGGATACTTGGATCGTGACAAACTTGGTATTCAGAGCACAAGGTTTAGAAAGGTCCTAGGAAGTCTTATAAGCCACGTCGAGTAGAGTATTGTTCATGATTGTGAAACGCACCACATTTATGAACAAGAGGCTAGATGTTTAGGAAACTCCACTTCTTTCATTACTCTTAAGTCGTGCAAAAGAGTGTAACTCTAGGTGTCCTTCTCTCCTAACCCCTATTTATGATTTTCAAAATATGCCTCCACGAAGGAATCACATGAGAAGGAATAGGAATGTTCGTGAAAATGTGAGACAAGAGGTTCCTCATGTGCCTGTCAACTCTTTGGCCGAGCAAGTAACTAATAGTGAGTTTCGTGCTGCATTTCATGCATTGGCCCAAGCTATAATGGCTCAAGCAAATGGAGAGGTTGTGACTCCCATGAACCCAAGGGTGGGTACGACAGCAACAAGGGTGAGGGACTTTATTAGAATGAATCCTCCGGTATTTCATGGATATAATATTGAGGAAGATCCTCAAGAGTTCATTTATGAGGTGTATAATATGTTGATAATATTGGGAGTGATGCCGGTATAAAAGGAGGAATTGGCCGCTTATCAACTTAAGGGTGTTTCTCAAGTTTGGTTCAACCAATGGAAAGAAGAAAGGGTGGTAGATGAGGGTCCTCTTGATTGGGAGAAATTTAAGGTTGCTTTTCTTGATAGGTTCTTTCTCCTTGAGATGAGGGAGTAAAAGGTACTTGAGGTCTCTAACCTTCATCAAGGAGATATGAGTGTAAAGAAGTATGCCTTGAAATTCACACAATTGTCTAAATATGCTCCAACTGTGGTTGTTGATCCAAGGGTAAGGATGAGTAAGTTTGTGTCGGTTGCTTCTGACTTAGTGATCAAAGAATGCCTAACCGCCATGCTTGTTAAGGAGATGGATGTCTCTCGTTTGATGGTGCATGCACAAAAAATAGAAGAAGAAACGCTTAAGGGGAAAACTAGGGATTCAAATAAGGCAAGAAGAGATGATGGTGGATCTTCATGGTCTACTTGTGCTAGGTGTGGGAATAAGCATGAAGGCAAAATATTAGCCGGCACGGATGGTTACTTCGGTTGTGGAAAGAGTGGTCACAAGATACGAGATTGCCCAATTCTTACTTCTAAGGAAAAGGATGGGGTAGGCAAGATCAAACTCGAAAAGATCATGAGAGTTCCCCGAATGTGGTAATTGGTAAGTTAAGATATTTTAGCTTGTGGTTATGCATTGCTTGATATTGAGTGTTTCGTTGGATATGGTAAGACTCCATGTATGGAGATTATGTTTGGAGTAGTCCTTGAAATCCTTGTGGAAACTTCGTAAGTGTTTACTTGTATCAATGGTTTAGTGGTTTTTAAAACTTTGGTGTTATGTTTGGGATTGAGGGTGATGGATTTGAAAAGACTAGTGGGGTTTTCTCCAAAGGGGGAGATGGTGTGCTTCATGGTTGGTACGTGAGTAGACTAGTGGGGTTTTCTCCAAAGGGGGATACGGTGTGCTTCATGGTTGGTACGTGAGTAGAACTATGTTCGTTTTGGAAGAGTTCCTTATTATGGTTTGATGGGTGAAAGTGTGAGGGCGATGTGATTTCTTAGTATCCATATCTCTTTTCTTTCTTTTCGAGTCTAGCTTGAGGTCTTAGCTCCCCATGGTTCACTCTTTAGGATTCTTGTGTCTTATTCATCCTCATGATTCTTCATGCATGCATGTTCATGAAAAAAATTGATTTTGAAAAAAAAAATGATTTAGTTTAATTGATTGATTTCTTCATGCTTATGTGCATTGAGTATGAGTTGCATATAGACCTTATGAAAAGATGTTTTGAATATGCTTTATATTGGAGTTGAAATATCATGCTCGGATATGTGCATTTATATGATTGCATTCATGTTGGGCTGCTAGGTCTAGTTCTTATCTGCCTTATGATATTTTGAACATGTTTTAGCTTGGAGTTGAGAGTTCTCCTTGGTTATGTGCATTTTGATGAAGTTTCATTAATGATTAGGTTGTTAGTTTCTCTCCTACTCTTTTCGTGCTAGTTTGAGTTCCATTCGAGGACGATTGCTCCTAATGGGTCAAGTGGGAAACTCACAAGCCCAAATAGTGGACCATATAACCCTCCACAAAGCCCCAAACGGGCTGTGAAGGGGACTACGGTCAGTTAAGGGGCTCATGGTAGGTTTCCTAAACCTGCCCCATGCAGAATTCACTTTGACGGTCCCTTAAACGGGTCGTGAAGAGGGAGACGGGTCGTTAGGGTGATCGTGAAAGGGGTCAGGTCGGTAAGGGTTCTCCCCTAGCCACTGGTCAAGGGCCACGGGCGTCACAACGGCCCGTGAAGCCCCACACGGACTGTGAAGTCGTCCGTGAAGGGTTTTCATTAGACTTAAAGTTTAGGGTCAACTTCAAACGATCATATCTTTTAGCACAAAATGAATTAGGTGGCCCATGACCGATCAAATTGAAGATCTTTGAGTCCTCTTTCAAACGCCACCAAGTTTCTAATTCCAAGCTCGGAGTAAAAAGTTATGCCCTAAATAGTGAAGCCCTAGGGCAGAAATTCTTCACGACCCGTTTGACGGGCCATGGTAGTGCATGACGACCCGTTTTGGGCTTCCAGTGACCAAATTTGACAGTTTTTAGTCAGGGGATGTAGGGTCTTTTCCTAATTGTTTTAACTCAATACTATGTCATTTTTCCTTTTACCCAAAGCCATATATAATGATTTTAAACCCCCAATCACCCAAACTAAATTTATACTCTTAAATTCTCAAAAGAAGATTAAGCTCTTCCTCTCAAATATTTCTCTCTCTACAGGTTGAAGAAGAAAGCTCAGGTTTCAAGATCAAGCCTCTGAATCCTCCATTGCTTCCAAGCTTTTGGAATCAAGGTATGATAATTTTCAACCATGGAGTTCCTAAATTCTCCAATTTACAAAGTTATAAATCCCAAATTGAGTTAGGGTTTTTCTTTCATGTCATGGGTTCCTTTCAATGTTGATTTATTTAATTGATCTATGAACTTTTATGCATGAATTGATATAATCTCATGATTTTAAGATGAATCCCCACGAACCCATGCATAACCCATGGTTTCTAAGCTATGGTGATATTATGTGGGTCTTGAAATATGAAAGATGAATTTATGAAAATATACATGCCTTCTCTTTATGAAATATATGTAAATGAATTTGAAGATGCTTTGACTTTGAAAGTACGATGAAGCTTATGAATTATTGAAAAGAATGCATGTTTATGAAAATATGTTTATGACTCAAGTAAGCTTATAGATGAATATATCTATATGTTCTCTGAAGCTTGGTCACGTGACATGAATGACATCTAGATTTGCCCTCAATGCTTTTCAGGCTACTTTTCTAAATTAGGTCTTAATTAGTATGGTATCCGAATATGCCATCAATGATTATAGGCCACGATTTTAAAACTATTTCCATTAGTATTAGGGCATTTCTAGCATGGAGTGAATGACTATGGGCCTTAAAGCTATTATGAAAAGATTATGGACGACGAAAGGTTTTCTTACGCATGGTCTAAGGAGCTATCCTATGATGTCTTTATCTTAGATTGGTTGCTTAATTGTGCCTTTCCATGAATCATGAGATAAGTTAAGATTAATAACTATTACGTGGGATTTATGCTTAGCACTGAGAGGATATTGAGATGGAAGCTTTCTCGAGTTAAGGTCGGGTTTCTAGAAGCAATCTCTATGTTCCCCCATAGGATGATTGTCTAGATAGACATTAGCTAGTGGATCCACTTTAGCTTAGATTCATGGTTCTACTTTGGCAATAAGGATAACCTTTTTCGGTGTGAGAGACACCGGGGGTCCATGTTATAGCTCGCATGGTCTCTATGTTAGTTAAGGCTACTTCCCACAATAATGAACTAAGGTTACTTCAAGAAGTATCTCCGCCGCCTGCTTTTGCGCTATTTTTGAAAACTCTAATCCATTTGATGTTCGCCACCCTTCCCCTCCTCCTTCCTCCGTTAGTTTAGCTGCAACGGCCGCAGACGCAGGAAGCAGTTCCTCTATGGCAAATTGGAAACGTCGAAGTAGTCTCACATGTGTTCAAAGATAATTTTTACTTGCATTGATCATGATTACGTTTTGTGTTTTCTAACCCTCTTATCTTATGTTTTGACTTGGTCTTTGCATATCACGTAAATGTCCTTTTTTGCATGATTTCATACTTTTATGCATGGCTATCATCATACTTGGTGCATTTTTGTACTAATGCATACTCTTGCCTACATTTCCCCAAATGTAGAGACCGGCCTTAAAGATTCACACTTCCGTGGCTAGGGATCTCATATAGAAGCTTGAAGATTGGTGAGTCCTCATGTTCCGAGGACCGAGCTTGATTTCCTTTTTGTCCTTACTTTTAGTTTTGGAACTTGATGTATAGGCTACGTTCGATCGTTACTTATGTACTAGATGGCTTTGAGACGATGTTTAGACTTCCTCTTTTCTCTATCAAACTTTTATATGTTGAAACTTTCTTTTAAATCTTTTTTTTATTCTATGACCTTGTATGATGCATTCTAAGTGGCTTTTATGGGGTTGTAGACAGTGAAATTTTATTGATAAATCCTTATTAAATTTTGGATTAATCCATAAATTCATGATGCATTGACTAAGTCAAATTACTGATTAATAAAGTCAAATTTATAATTAAGTCAAAATATATGACTTAAATAAAGTCCAAATCACATTTGCCGGTCAGTCCATTAAGTTGACAAGATGAGCCCAATTCATGTTCTTCAAGCCCTAGGACCAAAATTGCTTGGACAAAAATACCCCTAAAACCTAGCTCAAGCCTATATAAAGAGGTCTTCATAAGACCAAAAGGAGAAGGAAGAAAAAGAAGAAGACACATAGAAATACATAGAGAATCCTTGCTCTCTAGTGGTGATCTGCAAGTCTTCCGCATACAAAGAAATCTTCGCTCCAAGTGTTGAGCCATAAGTACAAAGAAGTCTTCACTCCAAAAGTTGAGCCGCAAGTATTCCATCAAATCAAGAACATCATTAAAGAGAAGAATCGGGGGATTACATATCTTTTCTTAAAGATTTTATAAAGATTGTAACATTCGCATAAATTCAAATACAAATACTTTGTTTGCTTGCTATTTTCTTTTCCTATTTTGTTGTATTTTAGGATTGAAACTTTAGATGCATACAAATTGGCACGCCCAGAGAGACAATCTTTACCTCTTATCTCTTCTCTTAAAAAAATCAAATTCAAAAACACTGAGATGACGTTCAAGAAGATCAACTCAACATCTGCATTTGCATTAACATCTGGATCTACATCTGCATCCACAAAAACGGATGGATCCAAATTCTGCATTACTGTGGAAAACATCCTTGATGTTACTACGGGAAGCATGAGACCTGTCACAAGGTTAACCAAGCAAAATTTCTAGGACAACAAGCCTGACGAGTACCGCCCGAATCTGCTATTGTCTTTGGTTAATCTCCAAAATGTGTAAAGTCTCCTGCAAAAGCCACAAAAGAATACATCGCTTAAATGGTCAACCGGGTTCTTGCCCAATTGAGCCTATCTACATCCAAAAAGCTCTTCGCTTCAGCCAATAATGATGTCTTAAGCATGAGATCTACCCCACACAACATGTTTGCATCTCATGTTTGGGAAAATAAATGTTATTCTCCATCACCTACGATGGTAATGCACACGATGGTGGTCGAAACTTCCACCATAGAAGAACAACTTGCAAATTTGACTAAAGCAGTTGAAGGCCTATCAAAGTACATCAAAGGTCAAGATGTTCAAATTACCAAATTCACAAACATTATGGAGAATATGGAGAAAAGAGAATCCACCCAATTATGTGCAAATCTTCATGAAACTCAGGAGAAAAGAGAGTCCTTCACAAAACAAGAAACAATCATCAAAGAGTTTCAAGTGTCTGCCGAAGGTCTGTTGACAAATTGAAGGACTTCATCAAAGAGGCTATCAAAGATAAATCTGAGTCCACATCCAAGTCTTATCTCACATATGTAAAGCCGTATTCTCAAAGAATTGATAACCTAAAAATATATGTTGGTTATCAACCTCCTAAGTTGCAGCAATTTGATGGCAATGGAAATCTGAAACAACATGTGGCACACTTTGTGGAAACTTGCAATAATGCTGGAACATATGGTGATTATATTGTTAAGCAATTTGTTAGATATCTCACATGAATTGCTTTCGAGTGGTACATAGATCTTGAGTCTAATTCCATCGATAGTTGGGAGCAGATGGAGCAACAATTCCTTAAGCATTTTAATAGCACAAGGCGTGTTGTGATCATGATAGAGATTGCAAACACCCGTCAAAGAAATGATGAACAAGTCATTGACTTCATAAATCATTGGAGGAGCTTGAGCCTTAACTGCAAAGATCGCCTTAGTGAAACTTCTGGGATCGAAATATGCAAACAAGGTATGCATTGGGATCTTCGTTACATATTGCAAGGAATAAAGCCTAAAACGTTTGAAGAACTAGCAATGCATGCTCATGATATGGAATTGAGTATGACTTCAAATGGAGATCAAGAGTTGTCAAACTTCGAAACTTACAAAGGAAGTATAATTGACATTGAGGATGAGGACACATTTTCATCCGAAACTGAAATTGAAGAGTCTATGTAAGTTGACATGCTCCTTGATGTACGAGCCTAAACTACAAATTATAATGAAAAAATATTAGAATACTAATTAAAAAAATAAATAATGTTTTTTAGGTAATACAAAAAATTACATGAAATGACAATTGAGAATGAGAAGGGAAATATAAATAATATAAAACAAAAATTATAATTTTAGAAAATATTAGAAAAATAATAAAAATTTAAAAAGAAAAACAAAAAATAAATATAGAAATAAAAATAAAATATTAAAAAGTAATAACGTGTAATTAAGCATGCAATTACCAATAATTTATAACCCTTTGAATATCCCATGTCTATTATATTCAATTACTCGTTGACCAAGTAATTATATGACCAACCTCCAATTATCGTTTCCAAATAGGAGTAGGCGGCGGAAGCACAAATTCAGCCATTTGGCGGTTATCTTTGGTGAAAATTCGAATTATTTGGCGCTAAAACCCTAATCTCCATTTCAATCTTTACCGCTCCCCACTTTCATCATTTCACAAATAAGATCCACTTTTTTGTTCTTCACACATCCAGTATCCCCTCATCTCCATTTCTCAGTCCCATTTTGATCCAACTGATTCATGGAAAGCGATGATGATTATCAGTCCTTTTACATGCCGAAGGACGTTTCGCCGGAGGTCCGCCGTCCGAGGTTCAAACGTTTAAAGAAAGCTCTAGCAGCCTCCAAAAATCAACATCGTCCCCAAATAGACGACGTCTTTGACTTTCCTAAGGTTGATTTTTCCAAATTGGGAGCTTTAGAAGAAGATTCTGCTGATTCAACTGAACCTGAACCTGTCTCATCACAGGGCACCGAGGATGAGATAAAAGTTGGATCTGTTTCTGAGGAAAAGGGCGGTGATAGTAGGGAAGCCCAACAAGATTCTGCTGATTCTACTGAACTCCTATCACTACAAAACAGCGAAATTGAGATCAGATTAGAGCCTGTTTCTGATGAGAAGCATAATGAGGACTTTGATGACAAGGATGTTCTCGTTTCTGGTCAGCAGTGCAAAGAGGTTAAAAGATCTCTAGAATTTGGTGAGGACGATGATCAGTCTCATGGCAAAGAACATAAACAAAGTAGAGAAATTGGGGAAGATTTGGTATCTGGTGATGTGACAAAAGAGATTCATGAAGAGATTGGGGGAATTGACGAAGTGATTGGGGATATGAATATGGAGAAATTGGGATTACAACTATATGAAGGAGATGACAAAAGGAAAAATAAGAAGAAGAGATCTAAAGGTGACATTGGTAGAGAAGAAGTGAAGTCTAAAGAACTGGCTTCGAACAAAAGAAGAGAAGAAAAGGTTTGTTGAGCAGATAAAATATCTGATACTCAATCGTCTATCTTGAGGCATAGTTGTTGTGGTTTATTTATGTATACACAACTTTGTAATTTGTGCTAATGCTTGCATGTGCATATGTTAGTTTGACATTCTTGGATTTACTTGTTTACATACAGGAAAATAAAGCATTTCGTCAGCAGCTTCATGTCGATACTCAGCGATTATTGCGAGGTCTGTATAAACTGTTTTTAGTACTTCCTCTGTCCAATTTTGATTGGATGCGAAAGTTTAATTTTTCATTTGTATTGTGTTAGTGATAGTTGAATAAACTATGAAAATATGATTGAAATGTTGATTCGATGAAGAAAACTTATACTAAAGTTGAAAGATTGGAATAGTTTAATAAATTTGGATTTTTGGAACTTGCTAAAGTTGTATGGAAATAGAATGGTGTCAACCATTTTGAAGCTTCTTAAAATAATGTGTGCTTGTACCAACTATGTCAGACATCATGGAACTCACATGTTATTTTTCCTAACTTGATCAGAGAGTAAGGATGCAACATTTAAGCCTATACCAGTTGTACATAAGCCAATATCCTCAGTGCTGGAGAAGATTCGGAAAAGGAAGCTTGAAATCTCGAAAAAGTCGGTAGTAGTTGACATTTAAGCAAATATGTGTCTTATTAAAAAAATCTTTATAGGTTGTGGTTTCTCACTTCTTATCTATACATTTCTATTGTTATTTTGCTAGCAGGACCGCGATGCTAATCAGCAACGATTCCATTCACAAATTTAGTGCTTTGAGAGAGGTTACAATGGAAGTAGACGCAAAGAGTGCATATTCTGAAGAGCAGAGAGTTGACAAACTGGAAATAGAGATGGAAGGGAAAGTGGATGCACATGGCACAGAAATGGGTAGGACTACAGAAACCTCCAATATTGATGGAATTTCAGTACCTCCAATAAAGAGAAGCAGTGAAATTGTTCTTGATGAAATGGTAAGTGAAATTGCTGCATTGAGTTCAGCTTTGTGTCTGGTCTGGATGTCGTTCCTTTTCACAATTGAGTTGAAGGTAGTTTCTGTAAAAGAATTTAACTTGGACTTCAAATAGTGTCTTGAGAACTGGTTAAGGCCTTTACTTTTCAATCATTTGGATAAGCATGTTTCATTTATTTAACTTTTGTGAGCTGTTTGTAACTTTTGTTGAAATGTAACATCGAATTAGTTTTTGTCTAGTTACTTCTTTGGCTGAAGTAGGTGCTGGATATTGTTAGTGGAAGAAACTGTTTTCTAGGCATGACTCAGGGAAAGAGACCAACTTTAACCAGATTTGTTTTGAACCGAATCTAGTTTTGACTAAGCGTACATGGGACCCATGCCTTTTAAACTCTAAAGCCATAATTGTGCTATGAATTGACATGGAGTCGGTACCTTTTCAACCTCATCCAGGTTAAAGATTGCAATATGCTGCCTGAAGTCTGCAATCTATATTGATGGTATTTGGAACTGTGGTAGAACCTAGAAACATTAGAGATTGGCATTTGAAACTGAATAAGATTATGAATTGCTAAGTGCTGCTGCTATTATCTCACTGCAGGCTTTGGATGAAAGGCCCAATGCTGTATTTAGAGCTCCCGTTGATGACACTCAGGTAGTTTCTTATCTTTTCTATTAAAAAGGGAGCTATTATTAGTAACACCAGGTTTGCAAATAGCCAAAGAAAATCTGAATGCTGGAGCTTTTTCAATTTGTCAGGATCTATTTGATGATTCTGAACCAACTGGCAGTAAGGATGAGATACTTGATGACCTGGCCTCTAGTCCTTCAGAAGAAGTAATGGCACCGTCTCTCCTTGCTTTGAACTTGAAGTTTGATTCTGTCCCTCCAGATGAAAGGTAATTGGTTCTGGAAAGTATCTATGCATGCAAATCTAATTTTACTGCAACCTAGGCTGGAAAAGCTCCTATTTTCTCTTTTGCAAAGAATCATATATCCACAAACAGAAAAGTCTATTAGATTGTTGTCATTATTTTTATGCTAAAACAAGTCAGCATCCTTATGCAATTAACTCCAGAAAATAAAAATATTTCCCTTTTAAAAGTTCATCAGATGAGGAGGATAATGACAAGGAGAATATTAGTCCGTATATAAAAGGTGGCGGCGGCAGCAATTCTCCAAAGGGAGACCCTGTTAAAGCATTTGTTGATGATGAAGCGGAGGAAGAAGATGACAGTGATAATGACCTAATCCGGTTTGGTGATAATGAAGACAATGATGATATTGATGATTCTGCTGAACTCCATGATATTATTGCCACTGATTACAAAGAAAAGAAAATTGATAATGAAAAGCGGAATGAACTTCATCAAAAGTGGCTTGAGCAGCAGGATGCAGCTGGAACTAAAAATTTGCTGCAACGGTTAAAATGTGGTGTAGAACAAAAAGAGACGATGTCGGTTGATGATGAACTAGAAAGCGAAGAGTGTGAAGAAGAGGTCAATGACATCACTGACATGGATGCAGTACCTAAGAGTTCTACTCGGTTGAGTTCAAAAAAAGCAAAGCAAATAATAGTCCAGATGTTTGTGGATAAAGATGATATATTCTTATCTGATGAAGACGAGGAAACTGAAAAGAGGGTTGTCAAGCAGCGCATACTTTATAACTCTGTGAGTTTGCAATGTTAGATTTGACACACTGACACATCACATTAACCTTTTGTGTTATATTCTTTGCTTTAACAAACTCTTTCTTTCATTTTGTTTGATAACTTACTCAGCTTTACTAAACACGAAACAGGAGGTTACAACTGTAGCGTCGCCTACTGAGGATGAAAGTTCCAGTGAGATATTTGGACTTATAAAGAAGCTTAATACTATGCCGGATAAGAGAAAACCAAAAGCATCCTGTAGGTGTTATCCCAACATTTATAAATACTTGTTTAAGTATGATTTTTTTAAAAGAATGGGGAAGTACTTTTTTATTATGTTTTAATTGTCAGCATTATTTCCTTACCTTTCATTGCTGTTGCAACTTTGCAGCGTTCTTTGATACAGTGCTAGGGGATCAAAAGAAAAAAAGCTCTTTGAAGGTAAAATTTGTCTTAGTGGGTGTTTGGATTGGCTTATTTCAAGTACCCTCTTTTTTTTTTTTTTTTTTTTTTTTTGAGATGTTTGGAAAGACGAAATGTACTTTTAAGCTATGTTGCTCGGACTCTTCAAAATTTCATAGAGTGTGTGTTGGATCTATCAAAAGTAGTGCATTTTTGAAGGATCCGACACAAGTGCGGCAATATTTTTAGAGAGTCTGAGCAACATAGCTTTTAAGACTGAAAAAGTACAAATAAGCTAAAAGCCAAAAGTTGGATAGTCTCAACTTATGACTTTTAACTTTTAGCTTTGTAAGATACTTAAAAAAAAAACATGTCCAAACACCCCTTAATTTACTTTTGTAACTAGGAACATGAAACTTAGGTTGGGTGTAATTTATCCATGAATAAAAAGATATCAAGAAACATTCACTTAAACTTTTAGGATCACATTTGATTGGAGTCTACTCTATTTTAAGAAACTAGCTTATTTTTGTATCCATTTGCTGATTTGGGATTCGAGAAGTGATTAACTATGGACCTCAATGTCATTCTATACTTACCAGATAATAGCATGTTGGTGCAGCTGTATCTGGGGAAGATATTTTCATTTATTTTGCATCCTAGCACAACTGCACAAGTACCATTTGGTACACTAAGGCCTTGCAATTGGGCACCAGTTTTCTTCCCCCAGCTATATTCAAGTTCTATGGTCCAACTATTGCATAGCTCTTTTTCTTTTTCCTCATTATTTCTTTTTATCTCTATTCCTTGTTTAGACATTGTATGACTAATACTTAGTGTACATCTGCTGATTGTTTTACTCTGTAGTCCTCTTTTCTTGGACGAGTTACAAATCATCTTCCATCATCCCATAAACAAAGTTCAACTGTAGTTCGTTCTTTCATCTTTGGACGGGATGACAGCAATAGCCGAAGCTCAATGTCAATGTCAGAGGATTCTTCAGATACGGTAAATCTTCATGAAAGTTTCAAATTTGTGCATCTGATGTTTTGCAATCACCCATATAGTAACTATTTTGTAGTTTTGTAATGCTTCTAACTATGATCTTTTTGATTTCTTTTTTTTCATCAAATGATTGGGGAATGAGACCTGACTTACCTGTTGTTGTGCTGCTCATGTTCCTCCATTATTATTATTCACATTTGATAAGCCCCTCCCTTCTACCCAT
>JAJOOR010024538.1:0-13900 GCA_036250505.1 Solanum acaule | reverse complement strand
ATATAATGAAAAAAAAAAAAGAATCCCCCACCTACCCCATTCTTCTTCTTCTTCAAACCCCTCCACCCCTTTCTCAAAACCCCACTTCCCCTGCTTGTCTCTTCTTCTTCAAACTCCCACCGCATCCTATCCCGACCCATCCTCTTTCTCCTTCATCAAACTCTACATCCTATACATTTTTTCGTTAAACAAAAATAGAAAATTACATTCAAGACCCACATAGTTTTCTTTATTCTTTACTTTTGAGATTCGATTTTTCTTTAAAAATAATTATTCATCAAACTTTAAACGTTACTTATTCTATACTTGAATATGCATTAAGAAGTGAAACAAGAAAAGTAACATCAAATCTAAAAAATTAGCATATCAATTTTGCATAAATTTAAAACGTCATTGTTGACATAAGTTGATAGTTTCACCTAGTTGGGAAAAAAAAGTATGGTGATTGATATGAGTATTGATGGAAGTAATAGTGAATAATTACAAAGCAATGAAAAATAAAATGAATCAATCAATGTGAAATTTTGGATGTTAAGAAATTGACCCAAATGAAATAATGAAGAGGGTGGGTGAAGAGTGAAAATATTTTTTTTTAAAGATGTGGGAAAGTAAACATAAAGAATTTTTTTTTTCAATTATCTGACATGTCATCGATGTGGCACCGAGGTGTCACTTAGGTGGCGTGCATGCACTTCACCCATGAGTATGAAACTGGAATTGTATATGCAAGGTGCTATTAGATTCACTTGCAATAAGATTAGGAGGGTAAATAATTACCCATAAAGTTAAAGTGTTAAAGTAAGTTATGCTGTCAAGTTCAAGGGGGATTTTATGTATTTTTCCCAATTATAATATTGATGCACATGATATACATAGAATATATTCCAAATATATAGATGATATACATAGCTGCCGTCTTCGCAAAATATGACTTCAATAATTAATTTTTTATATCAAAACTAGTTTGAAACAGTTCTAAATGCACCCAAACTTTATAATCAACTCCTCCTAAATGTTTCTAATAATATCGAGTAATACTCAATTATGATACCGTTGTGTTTTGGCTGCATCGAGTGCATTTAAATATGAAAATGAAAATTATTATTAATTAAGTTACGTAATTGATTGAAAGTATCTATAAAAAAAATTTAACTATGGTTATGACGGAATGATAAGTATTTCTTCATTTTTAATCAGAGATTCTAGTTTGAGTCTCCTCGGGTACATAGTCACCTTTGTTAGGGAGCATTTTACCTCCCAATATATGGGACTTCCCAATCCATATTTGAATTTAATTCGGCTCCAATACGACAACCGAACCAATTGGAAAATAATTATCTAAATCATTTGTCAAGTTTAGTACTTTAATTGTTCAAGAGAATTGTTTGAAACCTTTTTTCATACTTACTCTTCATTTAAAAAGGTTCTTAACTACTTGCATTTTCTAATAGAATAGTTCGAGAATAATCAAAAGAGTAATAGTGAAAAACAGTGTTTAATTTATGTCCTTAAATATTATTTTTTTAAGGATGTGCTAAATCCCAATAATTCACTTAATATGGACTAGAGGGAATCACACTAGACACATGTATTTGTATGTATATGGAGTGACTCACATGTAATATCAAATACATGAAAGAGTGGCGAGCGAGATGAGAAAGGGACGAGGGAGGCGAGGAGATCCCAAATACATGTCAATCCACTTGGATACAATGAATCTAAAACAAATTACACCTAAATTTGACCCCATGTATCCGAGATACATGTATCTAGACGTATCTTGAAGCATCAAAATCTTATAAGATACGTAATATTGCAAACTAGAGTATATTTAAATAGTTAGCTCCTAAACTAGTGAGATTTATGTAAGTTCCCTTTTCAAATCGTGTCCCCAAAATTCAACTAATGTTGTGTTTCTCCATTTTATAATTTTAATTTTAAGAGTATCAATTTAAAATTTGAGTTCACATTAATTAAATAATTATAATTATAATTATATGATGATTTTTTTGATAATATATCAGACAGATTTAACATAAGTACCGAATAAAATTAACTTCATTAAATTGATTTTTGAAAAAATAAAATACAAAGATTTAGAACCTAATTTTGTGAATTTGAATGTGATATATGTTGGACAAGTTCTTTATCAAAAATGACAAAAAATATTATGAGTCACGTATATTAATCACATCTTCTTCTTCTTTTTTTTTTTTTTTCTGTCAAAATACTTAATGAGTTATTAAATTATAAATTCTTTGGAACACCATCAATATTTCTTTTCTTCCTTTTTTTGAAAATTATATCAATCTTTTTTCTTTTATTCTTGATAGTTCTATGTACCCAAAAAAATTAATGTTAAGATCCACAAAATGTATGAAGTGGACATGAATAAGATTTCTCGAGACTTAATTTTTATTAATGTCGTTTGTTTGTTTATAAATGGGATAATTGTACAGAATGACAAACTTATAATCTAAAATAAATGGAGTAGCTACTGTTTGATTTAATTGCGCCCCGTAGCAAACGTTTGCCAGTCGCCTCTCTCCCTCCAAATTCTCGCTCGCCACTCTCCCTTTCTGGCTCGCTCCCTCTGTGCTTGCCTCTCTCGCTTTATACAACAAAATTGTATAAATTGTGCTTCTGTTTGTATAAAACTAGAGAAAATTGTATATACACATGCAAACACATATATATTCGTCCTATACACTTATAATTATACAATAAAAATATTCCCCTGCCCAGTTCTCTTTTGCCTTTCTCTCTTTCTCATTTTATACAAACACAGATTATACAATATAATGTAAAATTTATGTTTGTATAATTTATGTTTGTATAAAGCGAAAGAAAATTATATATACACATGCAAATACATATATATTTGTCTTATACACTTATAATTATACAATGCAAATATTCTCCTGCTCAGTTCTCTTTTGCCTTTCTCTCTTTCTCGTTTTATACAAACACAGATTATACAAATATAATGTATAATTTATGTTTGTCTAATGTATAATTTATGTTTGTATAAAGCGAAAGAGAGAGCGATTTTTTATATACAAATATTTTTGTCAACGATTTATACAAACGAGAGGCTAACAACAATTTATACAAATGGCTTGCCAGCGAAATTATACAAATCTGAAGAGGAGCCAACGAATTATACAATTGCTTCTTTTTGTATATATGTATAACGAAATAGACATAGCTTTCAATTGTATATGTATAGCGAAATAGACATAGCTTTCAATTATATATGTATAGCGAATTATACATATATATGTTTGTTATGGAGCACAATTATGCAAACTTTGCTATAACATACAAATATGATTTATTTTTTTTGCTATATGTGAAAGTTGCTCATTATAAATGTCCTGTTTGTGAAGTACTTGTCATTTTATTTTACTAAGTCATTATAAGAGTAAAAAAAAAAAAAGACACCTTGATACATAAAATATTTGCATTAGCAAAATTTAGAAAAGAATCGCACCTCAAGAAATGTAAAGCTTATACAACTCTTAACCTAGAAGTAATTTAATTTGGTCATACTTTTCAAGAAAATTTGTAAATCTTGAAGTCTAATTTTTAACCAGTTGTATATCTTCAAGTTATATACACATGTGAATTGTATACTTTAAAGATATACAATATACAAGTGTTGTGTAAAGAGTGAATAACTTAAATGATCATATATTAAAGAATCAATTCATTCATCAATGTTGCGACAAAAGAAGGACAAAGTGACAAAATAATTATGATAATTTTCTTTTCATTTAAAGTACTCCACAAGCAAAACTCTATGTTTACATATCATGAAATAAATTATTTTATATCATCGACACTCGAAATCATAATTATAAATGTGAAAAAAAACCATTACGTTTCGATACATATAATTTGAAACAAATTAATTAGCAGTAATAGCAGCCTTGACACCTTCAGAACAATGTGGTCCGATAGTACAAATAAAATATGATGTCCCCTTTTCAAGTGGTATTTTGTCATCTCCTGAATTGTAAACTTGTCCTCCACTAGTTTTGCAAGAGTCATATTCTCCCTTGCTCACTTTTACCACATTGTGCATATTAACTTTATATTTAAATTCTGTAAAAAAAAAACGTATAAATATGGTCAAGAAATAAAATTAAATAGTGAAAATGATGTGAATAGATGATTTTTTTAACCAAGATTTTATTAATGAATTCTTACCAATAACATCACCAGCATTGAAAGTTTTGTCGTTAGGCCAACCATTCATATTAAAACCCCAACCTTTACCATCACCAGCAGGAAATGTAGCTGCATTTGAGATGTTGGATTGAAGTAAAATGCACAACATCATTACAAGGACAATAATTGTGGTTTTGTTTACTCCAAACATGTTGAAAATAGATATATTAATTGGATATATGCAAAAAGGATTAGAATGAAGGATGCTCTTAATATTGGTGTGCTAATTGAGAAAGAATATAGGCCATTATATAGGTATTTTTCTCACACATTTAAACTCAATATTTATTGAATTTGAAATATTTTATGTATTGGTATTGATGTTACTTTTATCTGTAATTAATTATAATTTCCTCATATTATAATGTGTGGAGACTTTAGTGTAACAAACTTAAAAGGTCTTTATTTCTATGTTGACTCAACAAAATGTTATTAAAGCAAAAAGGGGGGAATTTAATAGAGCTTCTAGAAATGCAAAGTGAATAATATTGTTATGGGTGAAATAATAATAATAATAATAATATTGTTGTGGAATATATTATAAAAAGAAAAAATTGATATGTTTTTCACAGAGCAAAGTGAGAAGAATAATTCGCTAAGTATTATTTTAAAGTAACTGTAAATTCTTAACTAATATATTGAAATTTTATACATTTTCAACTGACCTTTTAGAGTTATTCATTATTGTGTAGACTATTAAACTTTAGTGTAAAGTACATAAATCTCATAAATTTTGAGGGCTAGTTACATTCTATCTCGAAAGTTTCTCCAATTATAAAAATTTTGGACTTATCATTGCTCTCGGATGATTCCTTGGTTGTCCGCTACATTGCAAACGATACACTACTTAATGGGAAGGATGTAGCCTAGAGATGTATTTGAGAGGAGGTTTTTGTTATTTTTTTAAATGGTGAAAATTTTAGTGATTATGATATCTTAAGTTGTGTATTTATGTAATTTTTCTTAAATTCGATAACCTACTGAAATCTCACTAGCTTATGAGTTAATTACTTAGATATTGTAATATTACGGATCTTCTCATAATTTTGTACGTCTAGATACATCAAGATACACATATTTGAGATACATGTGAATCACACTATATACTGTACCTGGTGTCGTTCGCATACATATTAGATACATAAACAAATCTCGTTCACTTCCCTCATATATCGCTCGGATAACTGGTATCCCATGCGAATAACATTAGATACATGTATATATTGTGTATCTAATGTGATTCACATGTATATGAGATACATAGATAAATCTCGCTCGCCGCTCTAGCCACCCTGTCATCTCGCTCACCACTCTCATATATCGCTCGTGTAGCTGATGTCCTATATACATGTGAATCACGTATCTAACTTGAAATATGGTATGAAATTATTAAATAGTGAAATAAAATGTAATCATTTCAAACTATAAGGAGAATTAGTAAATATGGTACGAATATCTGTATAATTGGGTATTTTTCTTTTATAAACCTTAATAAAAATTGAGTTGAGTTGAGTCTTGATCTGTTTTATAACCTATTATCAAATCCGTTTTGACCCAACCAATGTTGATCCAAACAAATTTGAATTGAATTAGATCTTGACACATTTGTTATCTTGAATATTTGTGTAATTAGGTAGTTTCTTTTATAGAACTTAATAAAATTTGAGTTGGGTTGAGTCTTGACCTGTTTTATAACCTATTATCCACCTATTTCGACCCAACTCGTGACCCAAACAAATTTGAATTGAATTGGATCTTAACCCTTTTACTGTCTTGATTAATTATGACTCACCAAAATTTAACCCAACTCATCCAATTATCACCACTAGATCACTCGTTCTTATGTTACAAATTTTCTTTTGCACAAACTTTTCTATTTAATAACTTTATATTCATAAAAAAAAACTTTTACAAGTGAAAAATAAATAAAGAGAAAATTTTCAAAACAATAATATTTTAGCATTTAATAGGACCTCATGGTCACTCTTTCAATATGTATTAAAAATATCAATATTTTAGTTTGTTATATTGTTGATTTATGTATTTTTTTCCATTTATTTAATTTGAAAAAATGCAATTAGTTAATAACAGAATGATGAAAATAAGGGAGAGAATATTTCAAATAAGGTAAAATCATTGAAATTCCTCCTCAGTTACATTTCAAATAAAAATCGACATGACTTCTCTCTCCCTTATTCCTCAAATTTTCAACACTCCATTGATAATATTCAATCTATGTCAAATTGAAGTCAATTGATTTGAGATTATTGCTGCTAGTGAAGAAGATTTTAGAATGAATGCAAAATAAAAATGAAATACAAAACTTGTTGGCATACAAAGTGAAATTGAAATAAAAAGTGAGATTGAAATACAAAGTGAGCACAAATAAATCTTGTTGGCATACATTTAGAATGAATACAAAATAAAAAAGAAATACAAAATTTGTTGGCATACAAAGTGAAATTGAAATACAAAGTGAGATTGAAATAAAAAGTGACGTTGAAATTCAAAGTGAGCATAAAATATATAAAACTTGTTGGCATACCTTTAGAATGAATACAAAATTAAAAAAACATACAAAACTTGTTGACTTACAAAGTTTGATTGAAACACAAAGTAATATTGAAATACAAAATGAGCACAAAAAATACAAAACCTGTTGGCAATATAATTAGAATGAATGTAAAATAAAAAAGAAATACAAAATTGTTGGCATATAAAACGGGTTGCTATGAATATATCTCATTGAAATATCAAGTAATCTTACAGGGCTAATAGGCCCGATGTTTATTGGGCTTCATTTTTCAATATTGGGCCCCCAAAACCCTGCTAACGCTGTGTTTCTCCACTTTATAAACCTCTCATCATCGCAAATCTCAAAACCCTAGCAGCAAGAACTCAGTAACAGCAGCCCGAAGAAGCAGACCGCCATTTTCTTGTCCTTTAAGGTACAAACCCTAACCAATTCCTCTGCAGTATCATAAGTTCATCTATATATGAATTAGACATTTTCTCCGTCGTAGTTTCAATATTGGTGAAAAAACTGCAGGAACAGGTAATTCGATTGAGTAGAAAATGTCGATCGGAGAAATTGCTAGTACCTACGCTTGTTTGATCCTTCACGACGATGACATCGCCATCACAGTTAGTTTCTTTGCCTGATAAGTTTTTTCCGGATCTGTTTTTGTCGTTTTGTGATGTATTCATTTTGGTTTGTTTTGATTGTATTAGGCAGAGAAGATTTCTGCTCTTGTAAAAGCAGCAAATCTCACAGTCGAGCCTTACTGGCCTCTCTTGTTCGCTAAGCTTGCCGAGAAGAAAAACATCTCAGATCTCATCATGAACGTTGGTGCCGGCGGTGGTGGTGTCGCGGCCGTTGCTGCCCCCGTCGGTGGTGCCGCTGGTGGTGGTGCAGCAGCTGCCCCTGCTGCTGAAGAGAAGAAGGTAATGAACTATTTCATCTTTCTTTTTTTCAGAAGTCGTTTAACCACGAGTTGCATATTTATAACTAACTGAGTGTTAATTTTTGTTTTATGTGTGTACAGGAGGAGCCAAAGGAAGAAAGTGATGACGATATGGGATTCAGTTTGTTCGATTAGAAAGCTACCGTTAGTATGATCTGTTCTTTTGTTTCCAAAAAATATTGGTTAAAGTTTTAGTTTTGATGTTTGAGATATTCGAAAGTGTACGAGTAACATTTAATCATCAGGAGGTTATGGACTCCAGTTGTGCTAGTTTTGTGCCTTAGTTTGAGCCATTTTTGTCAGTTTAATCAAATGTTTGTCCCTCTATTGTTAAAATTTAATTATCTGTTGTGTTATATTGTCACTGATCGCTTACTTATTAAGTCTTACTTAACAAACAATAGAATGCTCTTAGTTGCTGTTTATAGTTAACTAAGGAATTATGCAACCACAAAACATTCCATGCTTATTTTAGAGTCCATGTCTTGACAATTTGGAATGTAAGGCTATGCTACTGTAGTTTTGATTTTGAGACAGTTGGTGATGCACCTTAACTGCCTGAATGGATCTTGATTTGGAAATGTCATCCATATTTACACGATATGCATTTGAGCTGAGCTTTCTTCTATGCTTGATAAGTTGCTCAGTAGATACCAGTCGCAATTGACTTAGGATAAGTTGTTTTAGGGAGTAGTCATTTGCGACGAGATATGTTTTCTATGGAGTTCTTTGGCGGCAAATCTACTGGCAGTTTTAGAATGTCGAATAATTATCTGTCCTTAGATTAATGTAATAAGTTGGATGCTAGCCTTTTGATATTCTCTTTGTCCTTAGGCCTACTACTCTACTGTCCTTCCTCTGTTCATTTTAGTATACATCAAAGTGGAGGAACTTGGTTTTATCTATTCCCAAGCAAATGGCCGATTTGAGCCAAGAACCAGCTTCAGCACGATGTAAAGAATCATAGTGTTCACTATTTGATTCTAAATTTTTTATGAAATGGTTTTTGTTGGTTATTTTTTGTGAACGTCTTTTGAAGAGATGGTCCTATTGAAACAGATGTGAAATTAGTGGTGGATTTATATTTCTGTAGTTAAGTCTTCATTTTAAATACAAATAATACTAGTATAAAGCCACGAACTGTGAATTTGAGTCTGTTGAAAGTGTACATCTTTTATGTGGTGAAGAATCCTTCATGTCACATGTGTCCCATGCTTGTGATTTAAATGATATTTGTGAGTAGCTGATGACCGTAGTATGTCTCCATTCGTTACCTCTTTAACTATATATACTTGCTACCTCATTTCTCCCCCTACTACCTAGAAATCTATGCTTGAATGTAAAACTTGTACTATTATTGTCGATGGTTAAGTTGGTAATGGCTTCGTGCAACTATTTGAGTTGTCATTTGAGTTAAAACTAATAAACCTTCCAGAGAAGGTCACTTGAATACTTGAAAAAGGCACACGCTTTGTAAGTCAAGATGGATCTGTAACTATAACATGAACGTTGCTTGCACCGTTCTTAGTTTAATGGCACCTTCTTAGCCATGATCGCCTCTTCCCGTTTTCTACCAAATGCAAGACAAGTTCAAAATCATTCAACTTCTGAAGACGTTTGTTAACAAAAAACATCAGAAGCCAACCAACACTGATTTAGCTAGACAGCAAAGGAGACGCCTTTGATAAATAACATGTCTGATGTATATAGAAGGCACTAGATTTGGAACATCAACTTGACATCGTAACAACATATTATCCCCATGGACTTCAAACTTGAAAACCGATCAGTAACTATCAAATGTAGTAAACAGTTATTAGAATCTTAAACACAGACTTGCTTGAGATCTGGACAAGAAAAAATAAATGAAGGATATCCTCCTAGTTGACATTGATAGTGATTTTAGATTACAAACAACAAAAAATCCAGTATAATCCCACGGTAAGGTAGACCTTATCACTACCTTGTGATGACAGGAATATTGTTTCTGATAGACCTGACTCAAAGAAAACTTAACTTACCACTATCGCCAGACAACAATTTCTCAATGTCAGGGAGATAATAGGTTCTTCATCCAACATCAAGTCCCCAGCCAGTTGCTAATTTCAATTCAAATAATATAATCAGTAAAACTAATCCAACAAGATGGATTAAACATCAATAATAAAAGGTACCTCTAATTGTTTGAAAATACTTATTACTGTGTAGAACCACATAAAGACAATAGTATCATTTTCTATATTATAGTTTAAAAAGTAAAAACTGTTCAGTGCAACAGAATTTCCAAGGGATTGAATTGAAAACTCTGTGATCATCCAAAAGCTGTCTTCTCAATGTTCTCATCATCAATATAATCGATCTTGGCTTTGGTTGATCCTTGGGTTCGTCCGTTACAAAAAAATCATCGATTCTTGAATATAAGAAATCAGAAATAATCAAACTAGGACTCTTTATCCATATAAGAAATACAAGTAGTATTGTTTCTGCAAAAGGTTTGCTTTTCTTGAATTAGTAATGGAAATTTCATCCTAAGAACAACAAGTACAGACAACAACAGAATGGGATTCATGACCATTGCACATATATATTCACACAGAGAGCTTACACATCACATGCCAGTGCTACCATCAATTTTATACACAATAATAGTAATAACACCTTAATATCCAATAGATACAGGTAAACAACAACAACAACAATATACTCGAGTACTGTAATTCACAAGTGAGGTCTGGAGTAGAACTAGAGTGTATGCAGATCTTACCCCTATACATATCCATCTGTTGGAGGTAGAGATGGAGGTTGTTCCCATACGCACACAAAGTAATCTTTGAGGTTTTGTGAAAGAGAGAGCTGCAGAGCTAGTTTGGCACTTTGGCCCCCTCCTCAGTCCTCAGCAAGCTGGGAGGTGGACAGAATGCCAAAATGGCTCTACACTGATACTCCTAAGAAACTCTTCATCTTTCAGCAGATGTAAATATATTTAACTTCCTTATGAGAGGGCTTTGATATATATATATATATATATATATATATGCTATGGCTCTACGTTTTTTTTTTTTTCTTCCTTCTTTAGGGGCGGATGTAGTGTGTATATATATTATGGGTTGAGCTTAACCTAGTACTTTTAGCTTAGACACAATTTTTTCAGATATCACTGAATATGTTATTATTGTTTTATGTTGAATTTCTACCCATATAATTCAAATCTCGAACCCACATCCTATATCTGACTTTGACTTTTTGAAAGTCTTTTATGTTGAAAAAAAAAAAAAAAAGAAAAGGGGAAAGTGGGTGCATGAGCGTGCATGGTGGTTGTACGACTTAGTGGAAGGTAAAAGGGAAAGTTCACAAGTAAAAATAGTGTTGTTTTTTAACCTTCTTCTTTACCTCATTCCCACGTTAAACTTCTAAGGAAGTTTGAAAGGCTGCTAGCTCTAATTTGCTTCAGTACTCTTGTACTTTATGGACAAAATATTACCCTTAATCTTCTTTTTCTAAAGTGAAGCATGCATGATTATATTGTACAATTCATGAAAAACTGATATTCCTTCGTCAGTCAAAAAAAATAAAAATACATTTATATATTTAGTAACAATTTAACTTTTAAAATATCTATTTTATATTTAATGAAATAATTTTTAAGCCACACAAATATTTATAACTTATTTTCATGTTGATCGAGTCAAACTAACTTATATAAATTGAGACAAATAAATTATTATTTTTGATTGATAGTCCATGGACCTGCATGATGATGATTCTGATAGCTGTAACTATATGATTTGTTTTTTTTGACTTTTGCAACAATAAAAAGGAGAGTGCAAAATGGGGCTAGCTGCCACTGTCTCCCATTTACTAGGTAATCACCATAGTCAACTCACATCAATACAACCCTTTTTAACATTTCAATTCGTTGAAAAATCAACATAATTATATATAAAATATGTATACTGAATTAATTCATTTGTATATTTTAATTTATTTTTGATAAAAAATTTGACTCTCATACTGGCTCAATCATTAGCTTTTTGCCCCATTATATATTGTTAGAGAGAGATAATTTTTTGAAATGATAATTATTAATTGGGGATAAAAAGACGGATGAAAAAATTGTTTTAATATGTTATCACATGATGCCATTTTGGGTATTACTTTCACATTTAAATTAATTAATTGTACTTTCACATGATTGTTGTGTCACATATTTTCATCTGTCAATATATATAATACTTATTATGCCAAAATATATATGGATAATTAAGAAAGAAAGTCGTCTCGATCTAGTTTATATTTATATTCATAAATCTTGATAAAATGTAAATTATTAAGTATGTGTCTAATCTAATATATGCACGCCTAATATATATGTGTATAACAAAAGTTGGAACATTTTTGTACAGTGAATTTTGACTAACAATATAATATGAGTGATCCATTCATGAATTCACATTCAATTTTTCAAAGCATTTACACTGTCTCCATTCTAAAGTTATTGTCTTTAATTTTTGCTAAATTACTATACATACATATATATGTTTTTTTTAAATGGACATATATTTTGCAATTAATTTCATGTTCTTATCTATTATTAAATTTAAGAGGGGATGTATGAACAATCATCCGTTATCGTCCAGCGGTTAGGATATCTGGCTTTCACCCAGGAGACCCGGGTTCGATTCCCGGTAACGGAATTTTTAATACTTTATTATTTATATAATGAATTTTGTCTATTCAGATTTTTTCTTCAATAAATAATCAGATTAAAAATTCTCTTTTTTCTTTTTGGATAAATTAGCAAATAGAAACACCAAAGATCTCCTTGCAATATATGTGTGATTTTTCATCATAGCAAAACTAAATTCGCTATATATTACAATTTTTAGGAAAAACTATATAAATGAGTCATAAAACTCAAAATAATTACATGTTCATATTCCAATCTAAGTTAATTCGAGAAATATCCATTATCTCAAAATTATTTTTACAACCCATACCCCATTTATTAAGGCTGATAATTTTCGCTCAAGTGATACTAAATCAATATTATATACTATATTGGTATCATTAAGACTGATAATTCTGCTTAACTGATACTAAATCAGTATATATATAATGTATTGATATCATTAAAGTTTCTTGTTCAGAAATTACCCATTAATCAATGATACTATAAAAGTATATGTATATTATTGTGGTATCTATACTAGATTCAATGTACAACTAATGAACAAAGCTGATATCTATACTAGAATCAGAAGTCCATGCTAACACAAATCCAATATATGTTACTACGTTTTATCTCAACCCGAAACCTCTCACATATAAGTTGAAGTCTCAACCAACAAGTCATCAAGCAGCTGCTTGCACAAACAAACAAAAGATGTATCATGATATAGATACCTGAACCAACAAAACTGTTGTTTATATTTTTAAAAAAATGACATCTTCCTATATGGATCCTCCTCATGCCAAAATAAAATTGATAAGAATGAAAGTCATCTCAAATGTTGATAAATCTTTGATTAAATACAAAGTGCTTGTCAAATATATATTATTGAAACAAATTTAACGTTTTGATAGAATGAATTTTGACTAACATGAGTTTGAAATTCCATTGAATATTCGCATACAATCTTCTGGACCTAAAAAAAAGTAACTTGATGTACTAAGTTTTTGTTACATATAAAATCGGAAAAAGGATCGAACCACGGTAACTAAATGAAAACTTGCATGGTCCAACTTTCCTGAATTTATATATTCAACCATTAGGCATTAGAATACATTATATCAGTTTTAAATGGACATATATTTTACCAAAAAATCTCTGTGTTCACAATTATTAAATTTAAGAGAAGAAGTAATAACAAGCTTCCGTTATCGTCCAGCGGTTAGGATATCTGGCTTTCACCCAGGAGACCCGGGTTCGATTCCCGGTAACGGAATTCTTTTTGTTTTTTAAAATTTTCTTAACAGACTTTTTATTTTAAATGATATAAATATAATTTTTTAATTTACTATTAGGTTATTGATTAATCCGTTTGAAAAAACTTAAACAGTTAAAAATCGATAACTCTATAATTAAAAAAATTAAAACCATCATCCCATTACTGATAAATCAATAACTTTTTAATTATCAATTTCGATTCGATTTTGAACCACCTTACTTAAAAAAAAAAAAAAAAAAAAAAAAAAAGAAAAAT
>JAJOOR010024537.1:0-11568 GCA_036250505.1 Solanum acaule | reverse complement strand
TTTTTTCTTTTTAAACACATCTTCTTCCTAATTAAAATATTATTAAAGAACACAATTCTTGTTTTCTTTCTTCTAAAATCACTTTAACAAATAAAAATGTAGGAAATATTTTTTTCTTCTTAATCTCATTTTATCAATTAGAATAGAATAACTTCATGTACCCTTTCGACAGATAATATATGTCATATATATAAGATTCATAGTTTATCCATCATTAATTTATATTTATATAACATAAAAAATAATGATAATAAAATAAGAAATATTTTCATTTTTTTTATTTTTTTCTGAATTGAAGTAAGATAAACATTTGCTAATTTTAAAAAATATATTATTAGAAAAAGAATGTGTTAAAAAGAAAATAATAATATATTTGTTTGGAAAATGAGCATTTTGGCCCATTAAATAAAAATAAGAGCATTTTTGGACCAAAGTGTTGACGGCAAGAACATTTTTAGACCAAATTACAAACGGAGGACATTTTTGTTCCTTATGACATTTTTGAACCAAAGTATTGACGGTAAGGATATTTTTGAGCCAAACTATAAACAAAGGGCATTTTTGTTCCTTTCACATAGTTTAAGGATATTTTTTACCCTAATAATAATAATTAAAAAAAAAAATAGGAAAATAATCATGTAAGGAAACTTTTCAGCTAAGTGTTTAAGTAGATATGAAAATATAAGCATATTTTCAGAAAAATAACAACTTGATCAAATGCTAAACTTGCTAAAGTTATCCATGTATTCTACTCCCTCCTTTTCAATTCGTGTGGTATATAATCTCAAAATTTAAGAAGAAGAAAAAATAGATTTTTAAAATTTGTGGTCTGAAATAAATCTTTAACATTTTTCATTAAAGGGTGAAAAGAGAATTTTGAAATTAAACTAATTTTAATTATAAAAATGTGACAACTTTTTAGATCAATTTGATATTGTAGGCTTTGACAAGGAGAAAAGACCAACTATAATTCTTATTATGGTTTTGTGACAAACGAATTTGTCATCTTTCTTTTTAAAGGTCATTATAATATTAAAGAAACTTGCAAAAAGAGTTTTAACTAGGTTATATTTGTCCTATCCAAATAGTGTAAGAAATGATGTAATGATCCTAAGTTGACTAATTCAACGTTACCTTAATTTGTACATTAGCTTAATGGTTTAGATTAGCGTTTGATAAATAAAAAAACCGGATTATTTTAAGAATATTTATATGCTATCTAGTAAAATATTAAGAAGAAGGATATGAATGGAGAGTGGGGATTCAGGGGTGGCAGGGGGTGGGATGGTTAAGGGGTGAAGATGGAGTGAATGAGTGAGTGGGAAGGAGACAATAAACTTGGAACGTTATTTATATAACTTGTTTTCTCTATTTCTATTAGAAAAGTCATTTGTATTGTCAAATACCCACCTGCATATAACGATTGTCACACATTTTTCTCTCAAATACCCCTACATGCATGCGGTTGAAATTAAATATCAGGATCGACTTGACTATAAGGCAACTAAAGCAATGGCTAAGGGCTTGAATTTTTTGGTGTTCTCATTTTTTTTAAAGATGTATTTTATGTAATTGTAAGTATCATTTCTTACGTGACTACCTATTTTGTCGTCTCATCAATTATATCCTGACGCTTAACATGAACCCATATTATTCTTCCTGTTTTACTTTTTTCAGTCTTCTTTCACTATTTTTATTCTCTTGTTATTGAATATTCGAAAGTCCAAACGGTCAAACCTTTTGTATTATGCAAAATCTATTGTTGTCTGTTTATAAAATAATAAAAATAAATTGCTTTTTAGTGTCTTCATCGAATTTCAAGCACTGCAACAAGTCAACACTATTTCAATAACATTATATTAATTTATTAAATGCTGCGTAAATTATTTTGATATCAGTACATCAACTTTTCAAATTCTTGAGTGAAGTTTTATTATTCTAACTTTATATTATATTTTTTCATTAAAAATTTGCATTGTTTACATTCTTACTTCATAAGTTCTGTGTTATCCAATTCATTGCAAAGCTCACTTATAGGATTTATTGAGTATGCTATTGTTATTCAATTTATATATGTCATCTTAGAAATATTAATATGACATAATAGATAAATATGTCATTTAACTTGGCTTCAGTTTGCATCTATGTCCTCCAACTTTGTGTATGCATAAATAAATACTTAAATTTGTATAAAATTGAACAAGTAAACATATGCGTCCCATATTCCTATATGTATTATGCCATGTAGGACACATGTGTCTACTTGTTCAATTTTATACAAATTTAAGTGTCTATTTATACGTACCTAAAATTGGAAGGCATAAATACAAACTGAAGTCAAGTTAAATGACATATTTATATATTATACATGTTAAAAAGGATTACAAAATAATTGTCCATAAAAATAATTACCCAGGGACAATAGGATAGGTTGTGTTGCCCCAATCATTCTTGGCAAAGTGTACATCTGTACGACACATCCCACAATACAAGATCTTGATGGTCACATCCTCGACACCATTTTCTCTACAATTAATTTTAAATTGTTAGAATATATTTTCAAAAACTAGCTAGGAAACAAAACAATATACTATATAATACTATTATTGATGTTATAATAATGTATGTACTAATTAAGATATGTTATTATAAACCTTCTCTTGAGCATAAATGGTGTCAACTTGCCAGAGGAGTCATGAGCAGCCCAACCAAGAGCACTTTGTGTGAATTTTGGAGTTGATTTGGCCATAGGAGAAATTGTTGGAGTTGTTAAAGATTTGAGTATTGAGGGAGAGAGTGGCATTTTGAGTTTTAGTCTTTCTATTTTTATAGTGTTACATTGGTTTTTTCCTATAGAAGAGGAAGTCTTTCTTTTTATAGAATTTTTTAGGTAGTTTCAGAGGGGGAGTTAGGATTTCAACAGAAGAATGATTTCAAGTGGTTATAACTAGGTTTCAGATTTTAAGTAATAATATTTATATATATTTTATTAACGAAATTCTTACTTTATGTAGCCCCCATCCCCAGCACTCATGATTCTCATCTCCACCCAGAGGCGGACCCATCCTATAGGGTAGGGGTGCACATACACCCGTTAATTTTGGAAAAAATTATATGTATATGTATGTATCTATCTTTAGAACTGATATAAATTAGGATATAATTAATTGTGCACCCATGAAGAGTATAGGTGTGTCATTGTGTTGCTGGTACTAGCTAGAGGAACCACTAATGAGACCTGATCAGTTCGAATCCAGCTACAATGTTATTTCATTATTTTTATTTTAAGTTTATCTTAGAGCTCATACATGAGCTAAGGCAATATTGATGCACCCGAAATCTCCACATCTCACGCCCCCTATCCTATAGATTCACCTTTCATAGTATTTATTAGATTATATACAAATGGTTTAATATATTCTCTTTGTTTCAATTAGTTTGAGTTACTTTTTTTTAATCTGTTTAAAAAAGAATGACTAGTTCCCTTTTTAGTAATTCTTTAATTTTCAAATGACATGCTTAAACCACAAAATTAAAAGATATTTTTATACATTTGACCTATCTTTAATTTTAAATCACATGATCCGAAAGTCTTTTTTACTTTTAATTTTTTTTTGTTAAGTTAAAATAAGTCAGACAAATGAAAACAAAAAAATAACATTTTTATAGACCTCATAGAAAAACAGATAGGAAAAGTAGCCTATAGATTCGAGCGACCAGCTCATCAAAAACATATTGGCATAGCAAACCCAAGAAATAAATACAAAATTCTCTATTTATTTTTTTAAAAATATTTTTCTTACACATCCTTACTGATTAATATATTGCCGGACCCAATTAAAGTCAAGTATATATCCATGGAGAATTATCCAAATTTATGACGTTTACAAGTCTTTGGTGAATGATGCACTTTCTATGTCTCAGTGACAATTTTTTTTTTCACGGGGAGTAAAACATTTTAAGTTTAATTGGAAATTTGCGCGTGAAATTTTTAAATTTTTTTATAAAATGAAATTTATATATTTGTAAACTACGTAAAAAGTATTATAAGTCACAATTATTGACAATTTAAAATAATTAAAAGATATAAAAAATTCACAGTAAAAAATAGACTTGTTTGAATCTCAAAATTCAAAAAGTATCACATAAATTGAAATGAATGAAGTATCTCACAGATGTGCTTCCTTATTTTTAAAACAAGATGTCTAATTTATATAATTCATTTTCTTATCTAATTAATTCTAGAAATATAATATATTTTTATATCTAGTAAATTATTTATTTTATTTTTAATAAAATAACTTATAATCACATAGATATTTCTGACTTATTTTAAATCTTAAATTTAGATTCTTTTGTCTGACTAGTTTTCTGAAACTATGTATGTGTATTATTCCCTCGAGGCTCGAATAAAGCACCTGAAAGGAGGATTAGGTAAAAGGAATTTAATAATTGACTATGATTATATTTGGTAAGGGTGCCTGTGCTAGCTAGCATGAGTTCAATATACGTGACACAAATAAAATTAGAGAGTTGGTTAAATTTTAATATAATTTTTAGATATATAGAATTATTAATATTATGATTTATAGTATTTTTTAAATAACATATGTTACTTTATTTGTTTCAATTTTTTTTCCTTATAAAATTTCAAGAGTCAATTAAAGTTTGTATAATTTTTAAGTTGTTAATTATTATGATTTATATTACTTTTTATGCCATCTTCAGATAATATATGTTACTTCCTCCATCTTCATCAAATCGATCGTTAGGTAAAATGAGACTTTCTATAATTATGTAGCATTTAATTTAATAATTATAATATAATTTAATTTAAAGTGACAATCAAAACAAATATGATATTTAAAACATCAATTTAATACAATAACCATCTAAACACGAAGTTTGTGTAATGACTCAAACCGTCGTTATTTAAATGCACCTCGTGCAGAGTCTTAAAATTTTGGTGTCAAATTTAAATTTTGAGGCACATGACGAAATTATTAAATTTGAAATTATTCGAGTTGACGTTAGTCTGTCATAGCTGGACGTCTCCTGCTATGGCAGCACCGCTATAGTGCTTGTAGGGCCGCTATAGCGGTGTTGACGAAATCATACCCTAGATAAAACAATATCTTTTATTTTTCTTTCCAACAAAACAAGCAAGGGTTACTCTAAATTCTCCTAAACCATTTTAAGTTCAAGGGCAATGGAGGAGAGGAATTTTCGCACAAAGAAGGGCAAGACCCACCGACTTTCGGTCAACACTCGTCAGGATTCGCCCCAAGGAGCAAAGGGGTGCATTCAAAATTCTTCAACAGCTGCTTGGCGCCCAGATAGGCTAGATTTTCTTAGCTGGGTAGTTAGATCCATATTTATCCATGTAATGTCTTGTAGACTGTCAAGAGATATCATGCTTGGGCCTTCAGGCACAAAGTTCGTATGTATGTCACACCCCGAGCCTACACACCCTAGGCGGGACTGGCACTTCAGAATCATTGCTCGCCCCAAGCGGACCCTTGGCCTGACTTACTTACTCAGCGGAAGACTTAACTTAACAAAGATAAACCCATATAACTCAAGAATGTTAATAAGAAAGCATTCAACTAGCCAATAAGGCAAACTCAAGTCTTTAAACAAAATCTGAAATGAATAAGACTAAAGAGCTATAACTACTCGTCTATGAAGCCTCTAAAACAAAGAGGGATGTCGGGACAAGACCCCCGATCATCCTAACAACTGAAATACTAAAAACAAAGTAAAAGGAGTCCTCCGGAATGTAATGAGGCTCACCAACTGACTCTGAGTGCTCAATTGGATCAACGGGGCCCTGGATGCTGATCTTGATTACCTGTGTTTGCATCATAAAACGATGCAAGCCAAAATGACATCAGTATATTGAATGTACGAGTATCCGAGGGGAATACTAAAACATAACGTAAGCTTGAAAAGAATCTGAAAGGAACACTTACCTTGACTTTACTCAACTCATGAATAACTTAAATCAATATAAAGCAACAACATATGCAATATATGGAAAGCTTTTAAAACAATAGAGAGCAACTTAGTTTGTTAAATAAATGCGATAACAATTCAACTTACTCATATAATAAAGTAATATAATACTGTGGGAGTTTCTCTAACCGAAAATCATCACTATGAGCCTAAGTGATGATACAACGTCTTTCCCACGCTGCCAGAACTGTCCTATACTTTGCCGTCATATAGAACGCCTTAACTAAGTGGATCCACTAGTCTATGCTAAAAAGCACTAAAGAATCATCTAAAAAGTATGATCCTTTTCTACCCATGATGGCTACATGGTTTATGAAGACTTGAGTTATTATGAACTCGCGTCCCCATATCGGTGCTCAATACTACTCCCAAAATATACTCAGCTCATATGTTTTAAAAACAAAACTCTTTCTTTGGTTTGATATAATTACCCAAAAACTTAGCTCAAAAGCTCTTCTGGGAAATCGGTGTTTCCCTTCTTGTTCAAATGTGAAAACATTTTTAACTCTTGGGAATACTTAGTTCCCGTATAATCTTTGAAGAATTGAATTTTACTCCTACTCTTTACTCAACTCAAAGCTTAAGTCTTAAAACAAAGTTAAAACGTTTGTGAAAGACTTTTGGAAAACTTTATGAACTTCTCTTGACTTAACTCTTAACCTCTTGACTTGACTCTTAACTTCTCTTGATTTGACTCTCAACTTTCCTTGAATTGAATTATGGATTCAAGGATTGGGATTTGTGATAGGAAAGATCTCATGATGTTTAGGAGTGTTTTTAGATAGTTAAACATGAGGAAAGATCAATAAATCACTGTCTGGAAGCAAGTCCGCGACGCGGAGATTCATTTAAATATTTGGTCGCGAAATAAATTTTGAGGCAGAACGGTCCGTGACCGCTCTGCTCCGCGAAGAAGGTTTCCCAAAATCTGAGGAACAGATCCGTGACGCGGACTTGGTGTCTAGATTCCCCCGACTTTTCCCTTCTTCATTTTTCCAACCCCAAATCGCCTAAACTCGACTATTTTTCTCAACTTCTCTTTAGATTTAGGTACCCAATAAATGTACCCAAGAACCTAACTCAAAAAAACTCTGAAACTCGACGCAATAATCTCAAGAACTCCTCAATTCAGCCCAATTCAAGAACAAAAATAAATTCGAGAACACATATCAAGAACATCAAACTTTCAACCCTTTTTAGGACGAATTTCGCTGAACTAAACATGATTGACGCGTGGGTGAACGAACCCAACACTATGAAAGTTTCACATACCTCGTAGGGATCACTCCTTGACGAAATCCACAATCTTAGCTTTCAAGAATTTGACGATTTTTGCTTCTCCTCCTCTTTTCTCCTCTTCCTTTCTCTTCTCTAAAAACCCTAACTCAATATTGTAAAGCGTAAACTGACCAAGTTCAGTTTAGACCCCAACTAATTACCAAAAACGAAATTAAAATAATAGGGTATGGAAAAGACCAAAACACCCTTTCAAAATCTGGATTGGACTTTCCTTATCCAACCAGCCCAACTTCCAATGGGCATATCTCACTCATACAAACTCGGAATCATGCAAACTCGGCGGCTTGGAAAGATAATTCCAAGATCTTTCCTATGGTATCTGGAAGTACACCTAACTCATCCTGAGATAGGAGTTATGGTCGTTTGAAGTTGACCAAAAACCCAAACTTAACATAACTTAACAAGTTTCCAGATTTTTCATTCTTTCCTAAAATAACTATTTCCAATTCTAACTCTTTCTAGTTCTTTCAATTAGCGAGATGTTACAATGTATGTATGTATGTATGTATGGTTACTTGTGGTTAGGCGGATGATGAACCTATTCAGTATTATTGACTTTGTGATGGTTGTCGGGTGCTATTCTGGGGAAGAACATGTGGATAATCGGACTGTGATCAGGAAACATTCGGAAGGGAATCCTTCTGATAAAGGATGATTGTTGTTTTTCTGTATATGTTATATGTGCTTGTTTATTACCTCGTTAATAATGCATGCATGATACATGATAAGGAGAGTTGAAAGGACATAGTGTGAAATGCAAGATATTGTCAATCACATGTAATGTATGAGTTACATGAATGTACTGGTATGATCACGATTCTTTGTAGTTGTGTTTCGTTATATTTATATAATATTAGGGGATCAGGTGCCACACCAGTGCATATATATGTAGTGGTGTGTGTTGGTCTCTGGAGGGCTTGGTTGGTGTGTTCAAACACTGGGTGATTTCCTTGTGCGGATTGGGATGATGTATTAGATGCGGTGGGCAATGATTGGTAGTTTTTAGATATTCAGGCTAGTCTATGCTGGTGGTTAAAATTGTTTATGTTTGTTATTAAATTGGGGTTACTTATTTACATGTGGTATAAGGGGAGTGTGTAAGATAAGTTGTGGCAGATTTAGTAGTCAGGTGTTTGGAGAAATGTTTGTGATAGAAGGGTTAGGTTATTGATCTGATTGGAGGGGGGGCGGGGGAGGGGGGGGGGGGAGTAAATTGACAGCGGAAGGGATAAGGTGTATTAAGTATTGAGCTAGTAATACTTATAATGAAGGTGGTGCAGGTGTGAAATGGGGTACTGATTTTATATTCAAGTTGCATGTTTCTTGATTATTGCATGATATTATGTGGTGGGCTTGGGTCGATTGATGATGTCTATCAGTGTGTGTTGTTTGTACTGATACTACTCTTGCTAGCATGATTCAGTGATGTTTCATAGAAGAAAGTTATGATGATATCCGACTAACTTCTGCTCATCTTTTCTTATGGTGGGAGTAGTGTCATATTTTTCCTTGTACTTTGTATCTCCTTAATTAGTCAGTCTTGTACCTATTTAGACTAGTTCCTTAGGAAGGTTTTTTGTTTGTAAAAAAAGATGATTTTTATAACAAATATAAGCCTTTTAAAGATATTTAAAATGTTTTTCGTATGTTAGATTAATTCCACATGGTGTATTTTTAAATTGAATGATAAAAATTTTCCAATCTAAGTATTAAAATAGGTGTCTACACAATTCGACAGGTTGGATTGTAACACTTTGTCCCAACAAAGAACCGTAGATAAAAAGGACAAAAAGAAGACAATTGGGATAAGAAGAATAAAATATACGGTACTGAAAAATTTGCGTTATAATTTAACATTCAATTTTGTATCCTTTCATTATTTAGCATCCAATTTTGTATATTAGTATTTTTCTTGTTTAACAATTTAAGCTCCATCTTCATGTTTGAAAAATAAATTTTATTATTTATTCTTTGTTTCTACCATATCACTGTGCAACTTTTAGAGTTTCAATCTTCTAAAAAAAATAATAGGAATAAGACATAAGTACCCTCTAGATTATGATCAAAATTTCAGAGATACACCTTAATTAAATTAAGGTTTTATTACCCTTGAATTCATTTTTTTTGTAATTTTGTACACCTTTTGGCTTACTTGGCACACTCTGTGACTCTACATAGTTGAGGTGCATGGGAGATATTTAGATGTCACGTAAGTCAAAAAGGTGTACAAAATTACAAAAGAAATTGGGTTCAGGGGGTAATATGACTTTAGTTTAGTAAATGTGTAACATCCGGCAATTTGAAATAACTATGAAGAAGCTGGAAATTGGAAATAGTCATTTTTGGAAAGAATTCAAAATCTGGAAAATTTGGTTATGGAAAAAAAATGAGTTTTTGGTCAACTTTGAACAGTCATAACTTCTAGTTCAGGATGAGTTAGGTGTAGTTCCAATTATGTTTGTGAAGCTCGTGGAATGATCTTTCCAACGCCGCTGAGTTTGCGTAATTCCGAGTTCGTATGAGTGAGTTATGCCCTTTGGAAGTTGGGTTGTTGGCACAGGGCAGTTCATCCGAAATTGTAAGGGTATTTTGGTCTTTTCCCTAACCAATTCTTTTGGTTATATTAAGGGTGTAGACTGATTTTTAGATCAGTTTGTCCCTTTTTAAAAGAGTGAGAGTGAGGGTTTGTGAGTGAAGAGGAGAAAGAGAAGCAAGGTTCATGGAGATCGTCGTGGATTTCGTCGGGGGTGATCCCTATTCAAGTATGTGAGTTCATAGTGTTGGGTTAGTTCTTTCCCCCACACGCCAAACTCGTTTTAATTCCGAGAAAAGATTTGGTTGTTGTTTTGATTGTTGAAGCCTTGTTGTTGTGGTTGTTGAAGTCTTGTGATTGTGTTGAAGTTCTTGTTGATTTGGGACATGTTTTTGGTTTTTTTTCTATTGTATGTTGAGGGGTTTTATGATTCTAAGTGTTTGGTGCTGGAACCTTTGAGGTTGAGAGGGTTTAGAGTTGGAGAAAAGAAGGAGAAAAGTTGAAATTTTCTGGGGAAAGGGGTGGCGCGTCGCGCCCCAAGAAGTGTTCTGAACTTCCACCCCTGGGGCGCCGCGCCTTGCAGAGCGCCTCAGCAGCCCTTCTGAACTCTGAGGGCTGACGCCCCGCGCCTTGTAGAGAGCCAAGGACGCCAAGTTTCCCCTTTTATTCTCCACTTTTTCATGCATGTTCCATGGTAATGTACCTATGTTTTATAGTTGTTTTCAACACTCCAATGTACGTCTAAACGTCAAGAACTCATCCATAAACATGTGATCATATACCTTGAATCAATAATCCAATTCAAGGCGAGTTAGGATCAAGTCAAAGTGAAGTTAAGGGTCAAGTCTAGAAGTTAAGAAGTGAGTCAAAGCAAGTCTTTAAAGTTTTTCCAAGAGTCTTCATTGAACGTTTTAGCTTCATTTTAAGAGTCTCAAGTTTCAAGTTAAGTAAAGAGTCTCAAGTTTCAAGTTAAGTCAAGAGTATAAAGTTGAGTTCATTTCTCAAAAGCTATTAGGGAACTAAGTATTCCCAAAGAAGTTTATAAATGTTTTTACATTTAAGATGAGAGGAAACTGAGATTTCCAAAAGAGTTTTGAGCAGTTTTGAGTACTACCTCTTTTAAGAAAAAGATGAGTTTTGCGAAAGAGTTTCTAAAACATGATTAGTATGACAATCGAGTATGTCATCAATGTTTAAATAGTATGGTCTCGAGCTATACCATCAATGTTTATGTAGTATGACTTCCCGATGTCATCAATGATCATATAAATATATGGTTTTGATATGTTCTTTTTAGAAAGAGTTTTCAAGAGCAATTACCTCTTTTAAGAGGGTAGCTTTGATCATTTTTCTCAACTTAAGAAAGATGTGTTTAAAACACTTATGAACTAAAGTATTTTTGGGAGTAGTCTTGAGCACCGAGTTGGGGACACGAGTTCATATTAACTCAACTCTCCATAAGAACCATGTAGCCAAACATGGGATTTAACGGGTCATACTTTTTAGATGATCACGAAAGTTAAGCTAGTGGATCCACTAAGTCAAAGTTAAAGTAAGGTCCTATATCATGGCAAGGTATAGGATGGTACTCGGGCAATGTGAGGTAAAACGTTGTATCATCAGTAGGGCTCATAGTGGTGGTTATCGGTTAGAGAAACTCCCACAGTAGAAATTGCATGGTTCCTCGAGGGGTTCTGCTTAGTATGGATGGGGGTATGGGA
>JAJOOR010024536.1:0-12207 GCA_036250505.1 Solanum acaule | reverse complement strand
AGGGGGTTCACCCGAACCCCCTCGGCAAAAAATTACACTGTATATATAAGGTAATTTTCTGTATTTATGTGGATATATATATTTTGAACCCCCTCAATGACAAGGAGAAAGAGATAGCTCAGTGGCAAGTTCCCTGAAAATTAAGCCTTACGTCGAGGGTTCGAATCCCTGCATTAGCGTTTTATTTTTTTCTTTTTCAGTTTCAGTTTTTTTTTTTTTTTTTAAAGGTTTCAGTTCCGTTTTTGACGTTTTTTTTAGTTTTATTTTTTATAAAACATGTTAAAAGTGTGGTTTTAAACCCAAAAAAAATTCAAGGGTCCACCACTAAAACTAAATACTACTACTTTTTTGAAATTTTGTTTTGTTGGCTTATATATACACGTTTATACTTTTATTTTTCGAACCCCCTGAACGAAAATCCTGGATCCGCCACTGGTCACCACCTTCATGAGCACTAGTAGCCACCGCATAAGATGACCTTATAATAAAGTACTCAAGAAATTCAAATCGAAAAAGGTCTATTTTGGATAGCTTCTTGATGGTGTGTTGTAACTCTATTAACAATCTTTTTGGTTAAAGATATTTTTAGCAATTAAAGTAGTTTAACAAAATCTTATATCAACGAACTTTCAAGAAACGAACTTAGTATAATTATATAAAATTAGAAAACAATATCAATTTACAGGACTTAAATAATGAATAAAATATACGAAAAAGAGCCTAAAATATCCTTGAAGTATTGAAAATGGTACAAAACTACCCTACATCCACCTATTAGCTCCAAAATGCCCTTGCCATCCACCTTTGGGTTCAAAATTGACCACTTATTTAATGGTTTTAAATTTAAACTATTTAAATTTTTTAAATACATGGCGCTCAGCTATTGGTTATAATATAATTAATTAATACAATTTATAAACTCACCCATTACTAATTAAATCTACCCCAAACCCGACCCAATTAATAAACCCGCCCCAAATTATAATTGTCCACCTATTAAACAGAACCCTTCACTCATCCTTTCCAACGTCGTTTCTTCCCAGTCAATTTCTTTCTAGCTTTATAAAATCATTGTTCTGCTTCTTTCTCATTTTCTTTACTTTTTTGTTAAAAATGTCAGTTTCTTCTTCGATTTCTTCTCCTGAAGTATTTCAATCATGTACATGTAAGTTTTGATTGATGGCAAGACATTTTACTGCTAGAACTCTTGAGAATGGTGGACATCGATTCTATAACTATCGTCGTCTTTGACCAAATTCTTGTGGTTATTGAAATTGGATTGATGACAAACTTCCACGACATGTGTCAACATGCGTCCAGTTGGAGATGGAGGAGGTTTTTTTCCATATTGACATATTGAATGATAACATGAGGAAAATTTCTATATGAATTTGGTTTGAATGAAGGTTGGGACATCTGTTTAAACAAGAGTTAGATGGACATATTTTTCAAGTTTAGTTAATCAATCGGTGAAAGTGTCTCATATCATAGAAGGAGTTTAAAATCACAAACATATGTTCTTATAGTTAATTATATTAACAAATGAGCTACCAAATTGCCCAAAAATAAATCTGATTAATATGTGCTTCATCATATTTTTTGTCTTCTGCCATGGTCTTCATCATGCTCTCTTAGTACCAATACAGGGGTTTATAAATATCCTTCAAATCAAAATTTTCAATACCACCCATATCCTCCACAGTCATCTTCAAATGGAAACTTTCTTTCCGAATTGAATCCAATTCAACTTTTTGATTATGAATCATCGTGAAAGTTTGTCATCAATCCAATTCCAATATCAAGCATACTGAGAATAATTGAATAAGACATGAACTAATGTGGAAGCTAAATTAATAATTATCTAAAGAGGAACAAGCCAACTAATCTGAATGTATAAAACATGTTAAGAGTTTAGTGATAACTGAAACAACCACTTAACAACTCAAACTGAATCTACTACTATGTCTGAAAAGCCTCTAACTGAGTTGAGTTGTTGGGACATGCCCCCAGCTAACTCTAACAAAAATTGAAAACTGAATATAAAGACTAAAATGGAAAGCATGTCTATTGTCCTCGGAATATGAGGACTCACCACTGAACCTGCTAAATGCGGACCGAGATTTGATCTAAGCGCGATCTGGATGCTGAGTACTTGATCCTACATCATGAAAGGATGTATCACAGAGTATGCGTTAGTACTTGGAATGTACTGAGCATGCATGATATATATAATAAGATGAACAAAATATATAAGTTGAACAATGCATAACTGAGCAATGATATAATCTGAATAGAGATATAGTTACTGAAATATAACTGAAAAGCTAAGCTAAATGCAATGACCAAGTACTAATCATGAACGCAACATGCTGAACTGAATGCTGAAGTATATACTGAAAACCTGGTCAAATGCACTAAGAGTCTGACGGTGGGAGATACTATTAACTGACATAAACCACGTGAGCTAAACGTGGAGTCCGATGTATACGCCCCATCGAGTGGACCCAATATACCTTGTAAGAGGTATAAAGGCATGTCTGCGTGATCACTAAATCTGATGCCCAACAAAAGGGACTTATAATCCTACGGGGGCACATAGTTCTGGGACTATGAGGGTACGCTGAACCCTAATCCAACTCGGTGCTAAGTCTACTCCCAACTGAATATGTATATGACTGAAATGTAACTGAAACACTGAATAGCTCAAAATACTGACACGCAAATCTGAGAATGCAACATTTATATGCTGATAATATGAAATTCAAAATCTGGAGCCTGATTATCTATTTAACTGACCTAGCAAGTGTAATTCATGAACTAAGAGAATCTACACAAACTAGGGTTCTGAGTTTCATACAACGAATTAAACAACATTCCCAAGAAAACATGATATTTTGATTTAGAATACTATAACAGCTAAATCACAACAAATCTCCAAGGTCTTAGAAACCTTAGGTTTAAACATGATAAGTAGAATCAAGGAGCTGACTAAATTTTAGGGACCTAGTGGATGAAAGGAACCCACTAGTGAAATCCCACATACCTGGTGATGAAATCTACGGAGAAATCTTTGAATTTCGGGGATGAACTTTGAAGAACACTGCTTCTTGTTCTTAGGAGGTTTGGTCGACTTTTCCTCTTCTTTTTGCTCCAAGAATTATTTTATGCATGTATTAATTATGTAGAAATTAGTTATATATGCATTAGTTATTTCACCTTTGATCCTCCATACAATAATAGATAGATTCACTTATATCTTATTACATGTATTAGTTATGCAGGGAGAAACTACCTAATTACACATTCCTGCCATATTTATTAATGGAAAAATCACTCCACACATCTATTTAAGGGTTAATATTACAACTTTTAGATCTACTTTTTTTTATATTACTACTTATAACATTTTAATTACAAGTATTAACAGATTAGTTTTAATTTATAAATTAATTTATTTTATTTTATTAACTAATTAATTATATATTATTAACTAATTATATATTATATAATGTTATATAATTAATAGGTGAGAGAAATAATAATAATGAGAAATAATCAATTTGTAATTATCTATTATACCTTTTAAGAATTTTTTAAGCTTATCACATGCCAACCCCCACCCCCACCCACAAACCGGTGTAACTTCTAAAGCCCTTGTTGCTTTAGTCAAAGAAGTGCCACAACTTCCTCTTTCCAATTTTCACCTTCAGTTTCTCTTTGACTTTTTCTTTGTTCTTTTATCCCATTCTAATTAACAAAATATCTTTTCCATAAATATAGTAATTTATAATTGACAAGATAAATCTTTCCCTTGATTTTCTTTTAATTAGTTGACTCTTATTTTGATTATTTTACTATTCCAAAGATAAACATTCATTACTATTCAAATATTATAAATTTATCACCGTAGGTTTCATTTCTCTCTCTTTAATCTATCTTTTTTTCTTTTCTTGATGTTGTTTTTTATTTAAATTTTGATGTTGTTTTTTATTTTTTTAATTTGATTTTTTTAGAAATAAGAATTCTATATTTTTTAAATTTTGATTTCGTATTTTATTTTGTTTTTAATCTGGAACTTAAATTTTGAACTCATTTTTGGTGTGTTTTTTCATATCTAGAATACTTTTTTGTGGGTGAAATATGTATATTTAATTCTAAAATTTGGTGTTTATAACTATGTGTCTATATATATATATCAATGAATTAATAAACAACTTGATTTAATTAATATGAAATCATAAAATCTTTAATAATGAGTTTCTAAATTTTAACCTAAATATGGTAAAATAAAAATCAAACTTAAACGGAATATAAATGGAAGAGGGAGAAAAATATAGTACTTGTATTAATTATTGCAATTTAAACTTTTAATTATTATATGTTTTGATTTTTGGATGATGTATATATTTCTTTTGCTAGAGTTTTTGACAACAATATATAATATGCATTGTTTTATATTGTCAGATACTCAGATTTATTCTTTCCAGATTTATACCAACTGGATATCAATTTCATAGATTTTTATTTTTAGTATTTGTTCTAAAATTTCAAGTAGGATACCAAGTGTATACAAATTGGATATCAATTTGATACAACATTATCTTGTTTTAGGTTGTCTAATTTGGTTGAAATATCAATTACCTTTTTTTTTTCATTTCCAGTGGGATATCTGTTGGATACAACATTAACTTGTTTTAGGTTGTCTAATTTAGTTGAATTCTCAACTACATGTTGGTTTTTTAATTTTTTCCAATGGGATATCAGTTGGATACCAAATGTATATCAATTGGAAATAACATTAACTTGTTTTAGGCTGATTAATTCAGTTGAAATCTCAATTACATGTTGGTTTTTCAATTTTTCCAATGGGATATCAATTACCAAATGTATACTAATTGGATACAAAATTAACTTGTTTTAGGCTGACTAATTCAGTTGAGATCCCAATTACATGTTGTTTTTTCAAATTTTCCAATTGGATATCAGTTAGATACCAAATGTATACCAATTGGGTACAACATTAACTAGTTTTAGGCTGGCTAATTCGGTTGAAATCTCAATTACATGTTGCTTTTTCAAATTTTCCAATGGGGTATCAATTCGATACCAATGTATACAAATTGGATACAACATTAACTAGTTTTAGGTTTGGCTATTTCAGTTGAAATCTCAATTACATGTTTGTTTTTCAATTTTACCACTGCAACATCAGTTGGATATTAAATGTATACCAATTTCATACTAAGATTTGACTTAATTTTTCCGGTCAATATCAATTGCATACCAACATTACATAGTTTTTGACTATACATTTGGAAACACTGAATACACAAATGATTAACTAGTATGCATAATAAATGTTCTGAAATTATAATTCATTAACTTAAAAGACAAAATAAATCAAAACATGAGTTTGTCACAATAAAATGACCAAATAAAAATAAAAATAAATTATGTCTTTTTTTTAATAAGGTAATTTGATCATGTCTTCATGTTGTGTCCCTCCCGAGAACATGTACTGCACGTAACCTTAGACCTCTTGAATTTCACATAAGCAAACCCTTTCCAACGTTCAAGTTGTGGTCTCTCTACAGTTCTCTTTGAACCAGGCCGCAATAATTTATGCTCCAACACTTTTGGAATTGCATATTTTCTTGTTTTATCATAAATTATTGTGTCAGTATTACAGGATACAAAAGTACAAATAACTTTTATACATATGTTATATCAGTATACGAATTTCATACCATTTTTATGCATACTTTCTATACCTATTTCATGCCAAAAGTAAACACTGATTTATGCCAGATTCATGCTAAAAAGAATACAAAATCATACAATTTATAACTAGTAATTGTCTTTTTATTAAGTACACCAATTTCATCCCACTATTATGCACAATTACATACCAATATAATGCCAAAAATAAAAATTGAATCATACCATATTTGTGTCATAAAAACTATAAATTTCCATACAAAATTGATCTTACTATTATCTCAATTTCATACAAAATTTACATCAAATTTTATACCAGAGTCATACCAAAAAATCAATGATGGTTCATACAAAGAATGAACAAATGTAGTTGTAAACATTTTTAATCAATATTCATTCACAAATTAATCAGTAAAAACATTATACAAAATTCATATTTAATCAATATTCATTCACAAAGTTCATTGCATTTTCCAGTAACTTTTTCCCATATCAATTTTTTAACGCCATAATTAAAACTATTATACACAATAACACAAATAAAATCTGAATATTTTTTCACTATCACTGTTCATAATATTTTTTTACGTTTGATTTGTATACCAATACAAATAAAAAATCGCAAAGAACACTAACTTGAAGGATCCCATCTACCACCATGCTTTATTAATACTGATAAGAAGTCGTCTATTACAAGAAAATGAAGATTATTGAATAAAAACGAATAGGAATTAGAGAGTGACGACTAACTAGAGAAAATAGTGAGAAGAGAGAGAAACGTTCCAACAAAAGAAAATAAACCTGTTTTGAAGGAATTTTAACTGCTTTGAGATAAACAAGGAAAACAAATATTCCTTTTTTATGAATCTCCTATTTTTACGACTCATCTTAATTATCATTAATTTTTTAAAATTATTTACTACTAATATATCCGTTTTTACCTTATTTATTTTTCACGCTAATTCTTTTTTACTGTTATTTTAAATCATTTTTTCTTTTACTGAAATGTTAAAACCTGTAAGTTTTTATTGTTATAACATGAAAGATAAAGAATAATGTCATAACTTATAATTATTACTCCTATATATGTCAATTATAAATTTTTCTATTTATTAATTCCCTACAGTTTGAAATAAATTACATTTTATCTCACTAATTAAAATTTTAATATCATATTTTAAGTCAGAGACACCTAACTACATATTTTTTGTTACCAGATACACTGAAATAGGGAGAGAGGCGAGCAAGATCAGGAGGGAGGCGAGCAAGATTTGTCTATGTACCCCATATATATATGTGAATCAAATTAGATACACACTAGATACATGTATCTAGTCTGATTCTCATGTATCTGTGATACCATAACGCAAGAGATAGGAGAGTGACGAGCGAGATGGGAGAGAGACGAGTGAGATTTGTCTATGTATTCCACACGCGAATCCACTTGGATACAATATATCAATAACAAATTTTACCTAATTTTGACCTTGTGTATCACGAGATACATGTATCTGGACATATCTGGACGCACCAAAATCTGGAAAGATTCATAATATTGCAAACTAGAGTGTATCTAAGTAATTATCTCCTAAACTAATGAGATTTATGTAAGTTACCCTTAACTTTATACATGAATAACTTATTTTCTATCTACCTATCAAAATTTTATAGGTTATACAGAAATTAATATATGAATAACTTATTTCTTATTCAACTACCAAACTATCTCTAAAGAATTCAGAGCAAAACAAAACAAATTTCACTAGTTTAGGGTCTAATTACGTACCTTTTGTGTTTTCGAAATTACAATTCGTACCATATTTAGTTCGTCAGATTCATGTATCTGACGCATCCAAATACATTTATCTCGAATACATGTGAAGTTAATACATATAAGTATACATACTTAAACATAAAATGTAATTGAAATGCTAAATTTTAGGAGTAAATCACGCGTCTAACGACCTATTGTTTTGAGTTATATCTTTTATTGAAAGATAATAATTTTTTCAGTGATGTATCTGATGAAAAATTCAGTATTATTATATCTAGATTAGATTTTACAACAATGTGTATGATATATATTTCTTAGCATGTATCTGAATGTTATTAAGTGTTTACTCATCATTCAAAAAATGTATTTGGATTAGACTTTATAAAAAGAAAATCTACAGATACATACATATACAAAGTTGACATTATAGTTGATTCATCTAAAATATGAGATAAACTTTTTGTATAATTATTGTATCTGATATTAAATTAAATGTATCTTGACAACCTCATGATATATAAATCAGTTACATAAAATATGTATATATGTTCAGTGTGTATCAAATATGTAATAGATACATTTATAATACTAATCAGACACTAATAAATATATGTTGGATATGTATCAGATACATGTTCGATATATTACAAATTCATCAAGTATGTCTCATGAATGTGTTGTAATGTATAATGATAACAATGTCAGAACCAGTGCCTTCATGAGTATTAGTAGTTGTCGCATAAGATGACTCTACAAAAGAGTACTCAAGAAATTCAAATCGAAAGTTTTATTTTGGATAGCTTCTTCTTGGTGTGTTGTAACTTTATTAACAATTCTTTTGGTTAAACAAAAAAAAATAGCAATCAAAGTTGTTTAATAGAAATCCTAAATCGATGAACTTTCAAGAAAATAATTTGGTATAACTATGCAAAATTAGAAGAAAATATCTATTTACATAACTTAAATAATTGATGAAATCAATTACAAACCTCAAAATTCAAATGTGTAGTGCTCTATTTTTATTCAAATTGTGGTCAGTAACTGAAGAAGAACGTAGGAGGGAGAAGAAAATGAGAGATTGGATTGATGAACGTGATTGCTTAGGAGTTAGAGGCGGTTTTTTTTTTTTTTGTGGGGGGGGATTAAGTGAGCAGATAAATATGAACTCTATTTAGGCTATTTCAGTGGAGTGATGTATCTCATTTCAAATATGTTAAAAAATATTTAAAAGTGGGATAGTAGATAACTATTAAAAAGTATAAATTGAATTAATATAAAGTATGGATGTTTGTGATATTATTTAGTTTTTTCAAGAATTAATTTTCTAGATATTATAATAGGTTCAGCATAAAATCAATGCTATGAACTTGTCAGAATTTTAGATATTCGAACAAAGTATTAGTTGACATTTCAATTTAAATAAATAAAAAGGGATATAGCTCAATCTCAAAAGCTAACTCTTGAGATTGAGTTAGACTCAAAATTTATTTTGTTAACATGGGAAAAAGGACAAATATACCCTCCAAACTATCATAAATGGTATGCAAATACCCTCCGTCATACTTTTGGACATTGGAGCCCCTGCCGTCCAAAAACTAGAGTATATATGCCCTTCACTTTAACGGAAGACTAAATAGGGACACGTGACACAATTTAATATTTAATATTTAATAAATGCCGGGTCGGTCAATATTTAATAAATGCCGGGTCGGTCAATATTTAATAAATGCCGGGTCGGTGGATAAGATTATGACATGTGTATGATTGTTAGTATAAAGGGTATGCATGCTCTAGTTTTTGAACGGCAGAGGCACCAATGTCCCAAAAATATGACGGAGGATATCTACATACCATTTACAATAGTTTGAGAATATATTTGTCATTTTTCCCTTTTATCATTGTATTGTAGCAGATCTTAGCTCACCCAATGTTGGGCCCCAAAATTAAATGAGGAAAAACTATGAAAAATGTCAGCATATAAGGTTTACTTACCATCTTTTAGCCCTGTTTATTCAAATTACCTAAAATAGTTATTCAATCATGTTTTTTCCAAAAATAAATAAATAATAGTCGCAGGTTTCTTCAACTACATTCTTCGGTCTTCTTCTTCGTGCGTCTTTTACTTCGTCGTTGTTGCTTCAATCAGCCATTAAAACATCTTCTTCTTCAAGCTCCTATGACTCTTAAGAACGAGATGAAAAGGCAAAAGATTATCGAAATGGCAATAAATTCTATTGCAACAACCTCTAAAATCAATAAGAATCAAGAGAGGATCAACAAGATTATATATTTTTCTTCTTTTTCTTCCTTCATGATCAATCAACCATTAAAGTTTAAAAGCTTGCTTGATTTAAAAGTTTGACGTACCACAGGCGTGAATTATTGCAAGTGAATTCTATGTCAAATACTTGAAATATTGATAGAAAATCATATTTAAAATTTGAGACTGCTTAGAAGTGATTTTGAGTTAATTGAGATTGAATAGTTAGTGTATACTTCATGTATAGTTAGGCAATATTTAACTTTTTGGTGTACCATAATATATAGTTAGTGTATAGTTCATGTATGAATAGGCTATATTGTATTAGTCAGTATATACTTTCTATGACTGTGGCAAACTATATTGTATAATCAGTGTATAATTTTTATGACTTTTGGCTAGATATATGGTATAGTTAATGCATACTTCCTATTACTTTTTGCTGTTTTTATGTAAATAAAGCATAACTATATTTATTATAACTAATAACTTTATTGTAGATATATTTAAAATTAGTCATTTTTATAATGTATTTTTATAAACAATTCATATGGATATATGTATATTTTTATACATAGATATACATTATATATACTCGACTATACACTATATAGACCAATATATTGCATTACTATTTTTACAATATTGATACATTACATGTACAATAATTATTTTTGTTGAAATGGTTTTTGTCACATGTATGGAAGAGTAATAAAATTTGTTCTATTACGTTGTTTATTTTTTAAAGGAAAAATTACACATAAGGCAAATATGTGATATATATTTACGATTACTATAGTTTAAAAAATTACAATTTATAGCTATATGTAGGGTTTTATAGCAAATCTCTCTCTCTGTAACGACCTTATTCCGCCGTTAGGGAAAAGCCAATGGAGAAAGAATTGGGGTCAGAAAACTTTGGTAGTAACTTGGAATTTTCTAACCTAGTCTAGATTTGGACGAAATCTAAGTTAGTAAAGTCTAGGGAAATTTGGTAACAATTGGGTGATTTAATTAAGATTTTGATTTCATGAATAGCTAGCTAAGACGTTAAGGAATCCATACGACTTTACGGAATGGAATTCGGCCGAGTAGAACTCCCGAAAATGATCTTAGCGTGAACGGGTGGTTTTTGAATGTCAAGGGTTAAAGGTGTGTTGTGAAATGGGGGATTGGAATTCAAATTCCAGCATTCTGTCTCCGTGCATGCCGTCATAGCGGGATGGCTGCCGCTGTAGCGGGATGGGTCATGCCGTAGCGGGATAGACGCAACTTAAGTCGGAAATAAAACCCAAAAAATGTTTTATTTTGCACTTTTCTACTTTGAGAGCTAAGGAACGGCCGCAGGGGTTTTCTTGACAATTTTTCACCATTCATGAGGCTAACGGTACGGTTTTCCCTCCCCGAATCCGTTTGTCGATCCGTAGAATGTAAATTCGTAGGTAATTATTGTTGGGGAAGGGTTTTGATCTAAAACTAATTGTGGAAAAAGCCCTAAATTGGGTATTAGGATCTTGGGTTTGGTCTAGGGTTATTGGATTTGTTATAATCCAAATAATTAGACCTTTGATTGTTGATCCTTGCGTATATTAATTGTTTGTAGACCTAGAACAAGCGAAAAGAATCGGGAAAGGAAAGATTCAAGTGCCTTAGGGGATTCAAGCTTGGATTCGAGGTAGGTGATGGTTGTGATTTCATGTTGGTGTGATATATATTTGTAATTGCTCATTATAATGCATGTATGTATGCGAAAGTTGCATTATTGATCACCCTAATTGTAAATGAGGATAGTTGAATAATTATACGCCATGAATCACCTCTTGTTGTATGATTGTGAGAATATACATTGTGATTGTGATTGTGGTTTGTTGAATGGATCGGGTGTTACATTCCAACATACTAACTTGGATCGGTTGCCATGTTCCGACATAAATATGGGATCGGTTGCCACGTTCCAACATAATTATGGGATCGGTTGCCACTAAGGCTGGTAATTGGACAAGATTTTTTCCGGTCCGGTCCGGTTCCCGTACCGGTAAGTCCGGTACCAGTTGAACCGGTAAGGAATCGGTCTTATAGGTACCGGAACCAGTACCGAAATGAAACTCGATTTTTTATCCGATTGATCCGGTTCGGTAAGAACCAGTTCTGGTCCGGTTCCTGTCCGATTGATCCGGTTCAACAGTCAATTAATTTTTTTTTTTTTTTAAGTTGAACGTTATATAGCCGTTGGGCCCTTTTAGTCGTTGGGCTGGGGCCCAAAACGGCTCAAAACATCCCCCACCCCTCTCTAACCCCTTAACACTATAAATATACCCATATTTTTTCATTTAAATCACAAATTCACAAACTATTTCATTAACATCTTATAAAATCTCTTAATTTTCAATCTCTCATAAATTCATAATTATTATTTTGTGATATTGACTTGGAGTTCGGATTTCGGAGATTTATT